>SCDZ01000589.1:0-147941 GCA_004143845.1 Drosophila lacertosa | reverse complement strand
TTTTATTTTATTTTATTTTATTTTATTTTATTTTATTTTATTTTATTTTATTTTATTTTATTTTATTTTATTTTATTTATTTACTAAAAGTTAATAATTTATAATAATTAGTCTTAATTATAAGTTTTGAGATCAGCTTTACGATCCTTTCCAAAATCTATATTAATTTGCATAAAATTATTGATTGATTAATAAGAATTTGTGCATCCAATCAATTTAAGTCTTTGCTTTAACTTCATCTCTGCCATAAACTTTTTGATTTAGATATAGTATATAGTATAAATGTTTATCTAAAATGTATTAGAAAATCTTTCGAGTACAATTTTCCCAATGGACAGGTTCAAATGCCGGAGGAGATAACTTAATAAAGCTGAGTGCAGCCCACTTGACCTCTATCGATAGCAATTGTTGGCTGAACGACGAACTTCGTCAATGGCTGCTAAGTTAAACACTGTTGTTGTTGTTACCGTTATTGTTGTTGTTGTTGTTGTTTAGCGTTGTTGGGCGGCGGCTTTTGCGTAATAATTATGTATCGGAGACACTTGAGCTGCAAATTAATTACTCAATTTTCTGCGCAATTCGAGGAGGGACACAACACATAACAAGAAGCAAATGGAAAGGATCAAAGGAAGGGAGGGGGGAAGAGCTGGGCACAAATGCTGGGTAGCCACATTAATTAGCGTTCATCAATCATGTTTGACCGTAGACGTAGACGCTGCCAGCTCCAAGGACACGGCACTCAACAAGGACCCATCCTCGTCCTCGTCCCAAATGCGATTCCTTCATTTAGTTTGCTATCTACTGTTTGCGACTCGGGTACAAATATTGCGCAATTTGTCGTCATTATCCAGGATATTGAACCTCATAATGTGCGTCGGCATCATCAATTCCAAAATGTTGACGGATGCACACAGCATCAAACCCCCCTCGACCTCAACCCTCAACCACAATCCCTCCTCCTGCGAAGGTGAGTTCGATGGGGTCTGTTCAATTTAGAGCGCAGCGAAGGTGGGCAAGTACAAGGTTGGGCCACCTTTGGCAATCAGCTTAGTTGCCAAGTTGAAAAATCGAAAAGGCAACCGTTAAAAATGTAAGCACTCGTCAAATGATGATAAAATATTTATCGATAACAATGATTGCAAAGCAAACTTAAACTAAATCATTTGAAAGTATTTGTAATGAATCAAAAAACTAAACGATAAAAGTTAAACTCTTAAACAATAGATTTTATAAAACAATCGGTGAGCTATCGATATTTGTATATACAATCGATATTTGTATATATGCATGAAATGTGTAAATATGAAAATAAAACTTTTGTAAAAGCTCATGAAGCAGTTCTAAGTTTATATCAGCAATAGAACAATAATTGAAATTTATCGATCACTTGGCTGAATTCATATTTGAACTGAAGTAAGCCGAAGCTGAAGATTTTACTTAAGTTCAATTAAAGATTAACTTATTTCCATTATTTATTGATCTCATTAACCAATTTTTTGTTTTATACCTTGCGCTCAGATCTGTTATCGATAGGTTTGGCTGCCATCTCTAATCGATTTGCGAGCGGCACAATAAATGCCCGGCTCGTTGGCACATTGTGCGTAACGGTGCTTGAAGCGTTGCCCCATGCGGTTGTGGCTGCCACTGGGTGGGTGGGTGGTTGGGTGGGTAAGTGGGAGGCTGGTCGGGTGGGCGGGGCTGGGCAGACAGCATTGACAATCATTTTACACTTGGCAGGATATTATGTAAATTGCTTTTCATATTTGTGCAACATTTAAATTTACACACACCCAAAAAGTGGGAGGGAGACGAGGAGAGTGGGCATGGTTGGGGGTGGTTTGGGTGGTGCGACAGTAAGTAAATCACGACGGCCGCCAATGTGGTGGTTGCTTTCACTGGCGCTGACGATGGCGGTGTTGATGTCAAAGTAAAGGCCTAACAGGCAGACATCATTATAACGGCAGACAGCGCCAATGGCTGATTGAGTGAAAGAGTGACAGGCCCCAGCCAACGTTAGAGAAAGACAGAGAGACAGTGTGAGAGAGAGAGGGAGCTTGGGGGTAGAGAATTGTCGCCAAGCGTCGAGTTGCGTCTACGGGGAAAAATTAACGATGCGTAAAAAGTCCTCACTGTGGTTTTTATTTATGTGAATGTGTCCCTTCGGCAAGTAGGTGTGTGTGCGCGTGTGTGTGTGTGTGTGCACCAGTGTGTAAGAGTGTGCGTGTGTGTAAATTTTTTGAGCCTTGGCGGAATTATTTGATAGCCCCAGTGAAATGAAATTGCAATGTGTCAGTTTTAATGGCGCTGCAATTGCTCCCAGCGCTCAATATATGTATATACACACTTACACATACACTTATCTATATATATATATATATATATATATATATATATGTGTGTATGAGTGTGTGTGTGTGTGCCGTTAAATGCACAAAATGAAAATGTTAAAACCTGACATCAGCCGCCTGGGACAGTAGTTTATAGTAAAAGCGATTGAGTGTTAAGTACAGTTTAGCAACAAGCAGCGAATAACGAGTAGCGAGTAACGAGTAGCGAATAACGAGTAGCGAGTAACGAGTAACAGTCACAGTAAGCTTAAATCAGAGAATAGCAAGTAACGAGTACCAAGTGGCATTTAGTAAGTAACGAGTAACGAGAAAGTTTGTCTAAGTAAAGGGAAACTAAACTAACGAGTGAAACGAATGGAATTGTATTTAAAGCTTTAACAGATGTAGAACTATGAAATACAACAGATAGCGAGTATCGAGTATTAAGTAACGAGTACCAAGTGAAAGATAGCAAGTAACTAGACCTTAGGTCTTAGTAAAGACAAGCTAAGACAAAGCCAATTCTCTGTTAAAGAAATAAATAAAACAGCCAAAGCATTAATTGAGATAAGCTAATGATAACGAGTCAAAAGGGACGAGTAACGAGTGACAAGTGGCAAAGAACAAATGATGCAAGCAACTTAAAGCTCACTTTTAAAAAATAAGAAATCCATTCGAAGCCAACAAGCGAAAAGCAAAGAACGAGTAAAGAGTAACAAGTAACGAGAAACATAAAAAAAGTGACTAAAAACTAGCTGAAAGTAACGAGAGAAGAGTTTAGCTTGTTAAGGGACAGCTGGGAATGATTAACGAATAGCGAGTGGAAAGTGACGAGAGAAGCTGACAGCTTGAGTAACGAGTAGCAACTAAAAAGAAGCGAGTAAGTGAAGCAAAGGTTTATTTCACCAGAGCTCAAGTGAAGCGAGTAAAGGAGTTTGGGCGAGAGCGAAATGGAGGCAGATAAGAATCAAATTAATTGAAAGTAAAAAACCGTTGGCGAGTGAGCGAGTAAAATAGATAAGGCGATTAAGAAAGAGTAAAAGCGAGAGGCGTGCAATTAAGAACATCGCAAGTTGTATGGGAGGCAGAGAAATGACAGCAAATAAATATTAAAATAGTAGGCGAAAAAGGGAAACATTAAGCGGCGAGTAACGAGAGACACCGGAAGAAGAAGATGCAGAGAAACAGAGGGAGACCGAGAGAAAGTAAGGGAGAGAGTAAATGAAATGCTCGCAATTAAGTCCAAGGCAAAAGTGCCAGAGGCAAGTGGAAACAAAGTTGTCAGCAGACAGAAAAGCGAATGCAAATAAATATTAAAACAGTCGGTAAAACAGTCGAAACGAAGTCAAACTTAATTAAGAAGTCACAGGCAAAAAACGAGAGCCCAGATAAATCAATCAACTTTCACCAAGCCCAGGAAATTGAGTTATAAACACGACGATTAAACGGACTCCTGGCACACAGTCTTCCAGGCTCCCAGACGACTCCACCTGGACCTCCATTGCCCCCAGCCAACGGTAAATCAATGCATTCAATACCAAAAGCAACTGAATAAACTGAAATACATCCATATATTAATATGTGTGTATTTAAATTAAAAAAAATTAGTGGCAGGGAACATAGCTTCAATGTTATTGCATAAAAGGGAATTTAACTATATACATATATATAAATATATATTAATTTAAATTGTACTCAAGACAAATCTATTGGAGATTCTTTGATCAAAAAATATATTTTTTATATAAAATAATATGTATGGGTATTATATAAATAAACATATACATACATATGTATATAAAGACATATTGCCAATATAAAATTTGTTCATTTAGGTTAATATTTTGTTAGTTATTTAATTTTATTATTTATAAAAATTCCTTTAAATTTTTCTCTTTATTAGGCAGTTTATAACTTCAAAAGTTACTTTGTTACTTTCAATTCAAAGAAATTTAAGAGATTTATTTTAAGATTTGTATTTTACTTCAAGTCTAATTAAAATATTTTTGTAAAATAAAATGAACAGAAAAGTTAAATAAATATATATAAAAATATTCAAAAGCTGCTTCAAGTGTCAGCAACTAAATAAACAATAAAGTTTAGCTATTCCAAGCTTTAAAATCTTTTTCTAACGAATTAAATAAATAATGTATTTTAATTTAATTAAGTTAAGTTAAGTTAAGTTAATTTAATCTCTTCAAATCACAAAGCTGAGTTTTGTTGGAAATTCAAATTTTGAATTTGCGCAATATTTAAAATTGCGAAAACTATGCTTAAAATGTCATTTGCAACTAAGACCCAAAGCAAATTATGTCCAAGAATTTTGATAATGTCAACTGTGCCATAAACTAAACACACAGAAACACACACACTCGCACACACACACACACAGAACTATTTTGAGATATTTGCCAAGTGAAAATCTCCAAATCAAATTGTGTGTGCGGTAAGAAATCTGCAAAATTTGCGACTGTATGTGTGTGTGTGATAGTGTGTGTATATTTGGTCAAGTTTTGAATATGCTTTTAATTAACTTGAATGTTGTACTCACAAGAACCTGGAGGGTGGACAATAACTAGGAGAAAAGCAGCTGAACTCACCTGCGCAGGCACAAGGAAAACCGGAAAGAAAAGCGAGAAAGAGAAGAAAAATTTAAGAAAATGTGTTAAAAAATATATATATACATATGTATATGTATATGGATATATGTATGTATATAGCAGACAAGTTAAATTTGATTATATGAATATCGGCTTATGTCACATGGTCAAGTTTAATAAGGGGCGTGATGGGGCAAAAGTGGGCGGGGCTGTGATAAAGGTAAGGGTTGCCAAATGTAGTTATAAAATTCATATCAAAGTGAGTTCACAAGCCAAAATCCCAAAATCAGCTACACACACACACACACACACACACATGTGAGTGTCTGTGTGTGTGTGTCAAATGTATTTGCCTATTTACAGCCTATTGCACATTTTGATGGCTCGTTAAGGATGTGTGGGTGGGAGTGAGTGTGTGAGTGTGTGTGAGTGTGTGTGTTTGTGTGTGTGTGTGTGTGTGTGGGGTAAAAAAAGAAAACTTAGTCAAGCGCAAACCGAAAACTAAATTGAATTTTGTGCAGGACCAAATATGAGATACAGATTAAGATTGACGCCGGTCCCAAGCGCAAGCTTCCTCTCTCTCTCTCTCTCTCTGTCGCTCTCTCTCTCTCTGTCTCTCGTTTTCTATCGCTCCACTTACCGAGAACGCTTTGAGGAATACCAAACACTGTATGATGCCCTCCATGGTGTCGCCAGTTAGGCAGAATGTGCCCGTCAGATGGCGTCCCTTGCGTCCAACTGTCGCCGCCGCCAGCGAGGCGTGGACCAGAGCACGCTGCTGCTGCTGCTGCTGCTGCTGGCCGGCGATGCCGACGACGCCCTTGACGCCGGCGGCGGCGCTCGCAGCGGCAGCGGCGGCCGTGGCCACAACGCCGCTGGTCAGCATACGGGGCAGGGGCGCGGCGCGCATCAAACGCTCCAGCGAGTCCATGTCTATCGATGTTATCGCTGTTATCGCTGTTATCGATACACGATTCACGCTCAGCGATTAACGATTACCGTTCGATTAGCGCTTATCTGTTTGTATTGTTTATAGTTTATAGTTTGTTTTTGTTTTCGTTTTTAACGAATTTCCTTTTCCTTTTTTATTTTTAGTTGCTCATTTTAATTTTTTGTTCACTTTTTTGTTGTTTTGGTTTGCTTTGTTTTTATGGTTTGGTCTTTACGTGTTTTTTGATTGATTGCCTCTCACACACATTTGTTCAACTGCAAGTGAGTTACAATATGAATTTTTCCTTTTTGCAATTACGTTTAAAAGTACATTCAAGAGAATTTGCCAATGAACGTAAAACGTAAAACAAAAGTAAAATCTAAAATCTAAAAAAAAAAATACAGAAAATCAGTTGGGAAACAACTTGCGAAAACTTGCAACTGACTGAACGACTCGAAGGGCTTTTGGCAACTGAACCAGTTCCAGTTCCACTGTTCAGTTCCCGTTGACCCGCACCAAACGGAGCCGAGACCAAGGAAAATGGAACACAGCAAAAATACGGCCCAAATGAAGAAGAGGAAAAAGTGTGTTCAAAGAAATTGTCATTATGATGACTGCGTTCAAATGACAGCAGGCAACACAAAGAGAAAGACAGAGAGAGATAGTTGATGTTGCCATCTCTCTCTCTCTCTCTCTCACTTCGTTGACTGGGAACTAATAAAATGCAAGTTAAATGTTTGTTAAAAATTTATTGCCAAAAACACAGTCGGCGATGGATAGACAGAGAAATGGGCTACCAGACAGACAGCTGCAGATGGAGAAAGCAGGGCAGGAAGAAAGCCGGCCAGAGAAAGTGTCGAGTAGCAAAGGGTAAACGAGGGCTAACTTCTTTTGGCAGCTGACCAGGCGACAAAAGCGTACAATAAATGCTGAGAGACTCCACATAAATAAATATAAATAAGCCGAGTTGATTTTGGTAATTCAAAATGTAATATATTTACACTTAAAGCAAGTTTGAACCGCTCCGCGGCGCTGTAAACCACTCCGACGTGCTTCAAAGTTAATCTCTTCTATCTTTAAACTGTTGCTCTATTTATTTCATATCATATTAAAGTTTAGACTTAACCACTGTGAACCATTTTGAACCGGTTTAACAGAGTGGTATTTGAACTGAGAAAAATTCAGAAATAATTCGCTTTATAGCTGAACCGATTTTAAACCGGTTCAATTTATACACAAAGCAAACTATTTTTTGTTCTTCACAATAGTTTATCAATTAATTTAATTGAAAATGATAGAGACAAAGAGTTAAACCACTTAAAATACTTAAACCGTAATTCGAACCGGTTCAAGCCATACAAAAATTTGGTTTAATTTCGCCCCTTTCAGCAACATTTGCTTTGCTTAGCTAAGTAAAGAGTTGAAACAGTTTAAAAATCGTAGCAAGAACTTTACAGTGATCAAAAGCAGTATGTTATTTATGTCGCCTGGCAGGACATGCGTGCTCTGTGCGTGCCTGCGTGTGTGTGTGTGTGTGTGTGTGTGTGTGTGTGTATCGACTGCATTTACAGTTCAAGAAAAATAAGCATACAGAGCTCCGCTTGACAGTCGTCAGCTGCAGAGCGCATGGAGCTGTATATAGCTTTATGGTCCTGTTCGACCGAAGGATACTTTTTGCTTTATGCACTGTTGCCCTGTTTTCCGTCTCGTGCTGCTGTGTCCTGCTGCTAGTCCTGCTGGTTCTTCCGCTTCAAGCGTAATTTATCTGTGTGTGGCTGCGACTGTCAACGGGGTCTGAGACTGGGACAGGGTCTGAATCCAACAGCCAGCTAAAATTTATGCAGACCGACGTATGGCCAACACACACACACGCACGCACACAACAGTTGCTATAGAGAGAGAGTGTATTAACTGCAGCTAAATCAAACTTTAGAGCCAAGTTATGAATTATTTGCCATTGTGCAGCATGCGAAACATTTCTTTGTCGGCTCTTTTTGTGTGCGGCCAGGAAACGACAACGGGAACAACCTTTAGACCCGGAAAGCCCCCATCCCCATTCTCCGCTCTTCTACACATGGCCCGGGCTGGCTTCCTAGCCCGGCGGATAAAAGGTAACGGGGCCACCTTTTGGCCACCTGCACTGTCATCCTGGTCTACATCATTTTTGTGGGCCAAGTTAATTTGAACATAAAGCAACAACAACAACAGCACTCGCCCATTTGTAGCATACTTTTTGAGGGCCAACAAATTTGTATAAAAATAAACGAAATGAAAAGCAAAAAAGGTTTTTCTTTTTATTTTTTTTTGCTGTTTTTTTTTGCTGTTATTTTTTTTTTTTGTGCCTTGCTGTGATGATGCGGCATTTGACTTTCTGGGACAGTCGAGACACGTCAATTTCATAGACGACCCCAACAAAAAAATAAAATTGTAGCCGCTTCTGTTGTTGCTGTTGTTGTTGTTGTTTTGGGGTCGGTCAACAAAACATGGGATAGAAAAAACTGCGAACGAGGAAGCTGCAAAAAAAAAAATTAAATGAAGCACAAATTAAGTGAAAATAATAAACCCTGGGGCGGCAAAAAAACAACAACAAATTGAGGAGGTAGCTGGAATATTATTACACATACATTAGAGAATTGTTGTTGCTGTTGTTGTTGTTGTTGCTGTTGTTGTTGTTGTTGCTGTCGCCTCTTGCATAAGAGTTAATTAAAGCCTGACCTCGCACAGTGGGGCAAACAATTTGACCTAACTCGAGGTGCGAATTTGGGTTAGCGCCCAAATAAAAAAGAAAATAATGTAATAAAAGTTTGTGGCTCTATTTAAAATCTTTGCTTCATTTGCTTAGCTAAAGTTTATATTTTAATTTGCTCCATATAAAATTTATCGATTAATGTGAGAGGCCCATAAAGGAAACCCGTTTGAAAGTGCTGTCAGCAACAGAAAAGATGCCTTCAAACTTTCCTCTGCAGCCCATTCAACCCCATTAACCCCAACTGTCTGTGCCTGTGTCAGAATCCATGACATTTAAGCTAGACTATCTTTTGGTTTCTTTTGCCTTCTGCACTGGGACAAAGGACTAACTAGAATCCTTGCAAATGAATGGCTGCGCATTGAAATAATGAGCTGTATTTACATTTCAAAGCGTACAGAGCAACAACAATGTAAGCCGAGAACTGTTGAGAGAAGTGGAGAAAAGTGTAGAAAACAGGACGAGAACAGGACGAGAACTGGACGCGGGGCGATTGCATGCAATTTGTTTTATGGCCGGGCATGCACATTAAACGCGCAGTTAATCACACGCACGGGGCGTGGCCAGCCGCCCACTTTTGGCATTGCGACCCTCAGCGACAAATCAAATTGATTTCACTATACCCTCAATACCCTAACCAAATGAGAGAATGTTGAACTGAGCGATGAGTTTGTCCAGTGTAAGAAGATGAAAACTTTCTTGGGAATTATTTAAGGCTTAATATTATTTATAAAAGCTTTAACATCTGTTAAATAGTGCAGATAAGAAATCATTTTGAGCTTACAATTATATAGAATTATAATCAAATAAGCAGCCTTAATAAATATTTAAAAAAATAAAAAAATGAAAATTAAATTTCTATGAATAAATCATAAAAAAGAAGAAGAATAAATGCTAAGGTAAAATGATTTTTTTTTTGATTTTTTTACTATTTTTTTATACAATAAATATACTTATGTGTAAGAAATTCATTAATCGACCAGCTTTTTATCATGTTAACTTAGCTCAGCTTATCAAAAAAAAAAAAAAGAAATCTCTTCACATACGTGAGTAGAACCTTTAAGCAGATATATACTCTATTCAATACAGCTTTATAGAGTATTCAATTGACGCTTAAGTCTATGCGAATTGTTTATTGTTCTTTGTTTTTTAGGCGTTTCTTGTTGCTGTCGTTGTTATTGCTGGCGCTGTCGTTTGGGGCTTTAACGCGGCATTATTAAATCACTTTTATTGCCATTGAAATGTGCAAAAGTTTTGTGCGTAGACGGGACAAAGGACAACGGACTGTCTCAGAGAGGCGGAGGCGTACGAGGCGTATGCGTAATATGAATCCAAATGCGTAACTCATATTTGCGCCTGTCGGCGGCTAAATTCGAGTTCATTGGCAGCCACAACATAGACAAACACACACACCCACACACACACACACACAATCAAGGAGTGGGCCACGTAGAGGACAAGTGAATTATATATTTGTTGTCTGGAGTTTGCTGCTCCTGGCCATTGGCATGTGTGACTGACAAGACAGCCAAAGCAACAACAACAACAACAATAAGAGCAAATAAACAGGACAAACACAATGCGACTTTGGGCACTTGAGGCGCCACAAACAAGACACGACACAAACAACGAGCTGAGAAAGAAAAAAGCGTCTGCCCCGCAGACATGAAAAGCCTACTCTATATGTGCGTGTGTGAGTGTGTGTGTGTAAAGAAAAACAAGTCAGCAATGAGTGAAAAATAGCTGGCACATGACTTGCAAATGACGTCAGTCAAATTGAATACAGCATTGGATTTAATTCAATTTTGCAGCAGTTTAAATATTCATAAACTTTTTCCGAATCGATATAATAGTAAAGGGTATGGACAAAAGTCCAGGCTAAGCAAAATAAATTTAAACAATTAAATCAATCAAGGGAAGAAAAGTGCATCTTCAGGGCTAAAAGTTTGCTTAGTAAAAGAATTTTATTTAGATCAGTGGAGAAGTTGACGCCTTTTAATTTATGAGCTAACCTCATATAATTATTTATTTTAGTATTTACATCAAAAAAAAAAGTAGAAATTTAGAACCAAAAGTTTGTCAAGTAAATGAATTTGATTTAAAAAGAACTCGTTTCAATGCTTCAGGTAAAATTTTTAGGCTAATCTCACATAATTTTTATTACACAATTGTCCTCGATTGTCACATTTACCTAATCATCATATCATTAAATAATATGTTGCCCACCTTTTAACAGATTTTGCCTATTTATTTACTAATATTAAAATTAAGCTTTTAAGTTTAATTTAAGCAGTTGTCTAAAAGAACAGATTAATTTATAATAATAAACAATTAATTTCAATGAAAAAATAAACTATTTAATTAAAGAAAACTGTTAATATGAAACATGTTCTTGTTTTTAATATCTTTCTTTTTTAAAAACAAAAAGACTTTGACATATATATTTATTAATGTTGGAGGGTATTCAATTGTACTTGAATAACTTCCCAACATGCAACCAGATTAAGCTGTCTCATATTAACAGAAAGCCTGTTTTAATAATAAGTAATAATAATAAAAATAAAAATAAGAAAAAAAAACCTGGAAGAGTTCTTTATAGAAGTACTTACACAATAGACTAAGTTGATTTTCAAAGTTAGCTTTTAAGCTTAATTTAATTTGTTGTATATAATAACAGAATAAATGAGCCCTTTTCAAAGAATTAAATTAAAAACAATTATTATTATTATTATTATTATGTAT
Source organism: Drosophila lacertosa (assembly GCA_004143845.1). Taxonomy (NCBI): domain Eukaryota; kingdom Metazoa; phylum Arthropoda; class Insecta; order Diptera; family Drosophilidae; genus Drosophila; species Drosophila lacertosa. Next base: position 136,595 of record SCDZ01000589.1, on the reverse strand, counting down.
TGTTTTCTATTTAATATCTTTGACCACTTTTCAATAGCAATATTTTTTAACATATACACTTATGATCATATTAATATATGCAAATGGAAACTTTACATTCAGAATTGTTTTTTTCGTACTTAAAGTGTTTAAAGCCCTTTAATTATGAAAGAGGGAAACTCCCTGATATCAGAGGTTTTCTATAAATTGTCAGTCAACGAAACCATAAAATTGCTACAGTCTTAATTTCTCATCAATATCAAGTGAATAATAATTAAAAAAGAAAGCAAATCTTTTCAATTATATAAATAAATAAAAAGGTCTGAAAATTTTTTTAAGAATGTTTTAAAAAGGAATCCTAAATAAGTTAGCTATCGATTGTAAAGGAAGCAAGCAGAAGATTCGATAAATGAGGTTCGATAAATGGGGTTCGATCTATGTTTGTATGCAAACGTCTGCTGTGAACCGGTTCGAATGATTGAACCGTGGCAAGTAGGCTGTTTGTCAGCTGTTTAGCTGGTCGAATGACAAGCAGGCGAGTCCAGACACAATCCGGCACACAGACACACACGAAGCTCTCTCTCAAGCACAACAATCGGAACGCGACACGGAACAATAAACAAAGCTATTGAATATCAATATCAATATATACACATATATACATATACTTTTCGATTCGTATATATATGTGTATGTATGTGTATATGTGTATTGGCAGCGAGTGATTGGTGAGCCGAACTAAACACGATGCCAACATCGATGCCGTGCGTGACACGCGTCACGAATCGCAACCTGGCCCCTGACTGCTACGACAGGCTGGGCCGCAAGGTGGGCCTGGAGCTGGAGAAGCCGCTGCGAGCGACCCGATCGCAGGTGCTAAAGTCCGCCGGCCTTAAGCCCTCCCGCATCAAGATCTGCGAGAAGCAGCAGGCGGAGGCTCTGCTGCAGAATCGCAAGCATTTCCTCATCGTTGGCTCCAAGCCGAAGACGCGCTCGCTGCCGCCGGGCACGGTGCCGCCAAAGGCAGCGGCTCTGTCGGCAGCGGCAGCGCCATCGGCGCCGGCCCGGAAACCGTTGCGACGCAAAGGCACCGGCGGCGAGGCAACCTATTTCCATGTGCTGGGACAGCCTTGGGAGTCGAAGGGCTTTGCGGCGCTGCAGAAGGAGCATGTGGAGCGGATGAAGGCGTTGCGACCGCCCACCGCCGAGGAGCTGCAGGCGGAGGCCGAGCAGCTCAAGGAGGAGGAGCGCCTCAACAAGGAGGAGGAGGAGCGCGTGCGCAGCTATTACCATGAGATCGACGAGGCGCGACGCGAACGCGAACTCGAGGTTCAGCGCCAGATCGACGCCGAGGTCGACAACGATGACGAGGAGAAGGCGTCTGAGGCGAGGCGACTGATGGTCCTGCACAAGGCGCTGCAGGTGAGTTAAGCACCGATAACAGCATTTATCGATAACGAGCTAAGGGTAAAGTCAAAAGATTTTTGCCAAAATTACAGCTGCATAGATTACAGAGTATACTTTGTACACCTCACTCTAGGCATTCCAATAAATACCAGATCGATAATTATCGATAATTAGCTGAATGCAAAGTTAACAGATAGTTGCGAGCATTACAGCTCCACAGAACTTTAGGCAAACTGAAATTACCTCACATTGAGCATTCGCGTAATTGGTAGATCGATAAGTATCGATAACAAGCTAAGGCCAAATTTGACAGAAAGTTGCTTACACCTTAGCTGCATATTATCTGCGGTAAACCAAATATACCTCACACTAAGCATCCCAATTATTGCTAGATCGATAAGTATCGATATCTGATTATGTACATTTTTGTTTTTTTAAAAGCAATAGTTAAAATGTAATGTCTATCATAATTTTGAAAGCCACTACCATTATTGCTTATCAATATATACAAAAATGTATATTTACCGATTACCGATTAATCTTTCGGTATTTGGCAGAAATTAATGCATGCTTTTTTATGCAGTGGAATTTTATAGATTCCTAATAAATGATAATCTTTTTGCCACAGATAAACATTCTTTTATATCTGTAATTCTAAGTCTTTCGGTGGGGCTATCGATAAGTTCATAATCGTTGCTTATGCTCAACTATTATTTGCATAAGATCGTTTGTCGTAAAAGAAAGGTCAACGTTTAAAACCATTCGCTTAATTTTTGGTTAAGAACATACTTCAAAAGAAGATCGATAACATGTTTATCGATTGAGTGTACTTTGTTTAAGCAACATGAATTTATTCAAACTATATCTTTCCATTTTATTCTGTAGTCACCTAAAAAGTGAATCAGATGAAAGTACTATTTTATGGCTAATCGAATCACTATAAACTTATCGATAAATTAAAACGAATTCAGACGAACACATACAAAGATAGACTGCTTATAAGAGGAATAGAATTAAAAGATTTAAAAGTGAATCGGATAAATTTATGTGCCTATCGATTAATCGATTACTCGATAAATTGTATTCTTCATCTCAGGCCCGCCACGAGAACGATGTGCGCGTGCAGGCGGCAACCCGTGCGATTGGCGCCGCCAAATGCAGCGCTATGTGGACCGCCCAGATCGAGGAGCGAGCGATGATGGAACGCCTGCAGGCGGAACACGATGTGATCCAGGCGCGCAAGGACACCGCATTCAACGAGTCAAAGTGGGGCTCGCTGCCGCAACAGGAGCAGCTGGCGCACAGCAAGCGCCTGGAATTCGGCGCTGCGGTGCGCCAGCAGATCAATGATCGACGGCAGCTGCGCCACCTGGCCGAGGAGCGGCGACGCGAAGAGTCGCGCCAAATGCGCGACGCCTACGACGAATACAAGCGCTACCAGTCCGAGCAGCTGACCGCCAACGGGCAGCGCAAGACCAGCTATCGCAAGGAGCTCTTCCACTACATACAGCTGCATCAGCAGTTTGGTCGCATGCTCTGCGAGCAGGAGCAGCGCGACGAGCTGCGCGCCAACAAGTACGTTATCCAGAAGGAGCAGCAGCGTCTCGAGCAGCGCCAACAGAAGGCAGCCGTCGAGCTGGCCAAGGAGCGCAAACGGGATGCGCTCTATGTCATCCAACAGAAGATACTCGATGCCAAGGACAATCGCGAGGAGATGCGTCTGCTGGCCGAGCACGAGCGGCTGGAGCGCAAATATCGCCTGGAGGAGCGCCTGGCGGTGGAGCGTCGCCATCGCCAGGTGGCCGAGCTGCGCCAGGGCAATCGTGAGGCCATGGCGCATATTAACAATTTGCGCGCCTGCTATTATGCTCAGCGGCAGCGCGAAATGGACGAAATGAAGCTGGAGCGGGCCAAGTACGAGGCCCAGCAGAAGGTCGAGCAGGCACAGAAGCTGGGCCGCAAGATCAGTCTGCACGAGGGCGTCACCGCCCAAATGGAGGAGCACGAGCGTACGCGTCGTCGTGATCTCGAGCAGGAGCGCGTCGAGAGCGATCGGGCGCGTTCGCTTGAGGAGCAGCGCCAGAAGGAGATCGATATGGTGATCAGTGTTAAGTTGGACGAGTTGTCCAAGAAGCGTTGCTTGCCCCAGAATGCGCTCCAGTCGCTGGCCGGACGTGTCATTCATGCTGGCGCCAAAAAGCTATCTGCTCACATTAAGCCTTAGTGGGCGTGGCCAGGACAATTTTTTTTCCTTTTTTTTTGGCCACCTGCTTTTGCTGGTTGTGATTGTTGTTGCTCGGCTTGGTTTCGATTGCTGCTGGAGTGGCAGCTCTGATCTAAAACAAGCGCACACACACTCACACACACATTTAAGTAGAGATGGCAGCACACACACACACACACACATACACACACACACACACACACTGACATCGGTTGCGCGGCATTAAAAACTTGAAGCATACTTTGCGGCGACATTTTGTGTTTTTTTTCTCTCTCTTTGTTTGCCTTATTCGCAGCCACATTGATTGGATGGGGGCGGGGATGAAAGAAGGGGGGCGGGGGCGTGCTGTCAACCGCAGACTTTTCAACTCAACAAGTTTCACAACAATAAACACACACACACACACAAGCAGCTCATTAGGAATCGAAAACTAAAGCAAGTTAAGTGAAACAAGTTTGAAAAGAGAGCGAGAGAGAGAGAGAGAGGGAAATAGAAAGAATGGTTTATAAAGGAAAAAGAGGGAGAGGGAAAGGAAAAGGTAAAAGTGAAAAGGGGAAGAGGGAAGAGGGAAAAATTTGTTTAGCCCAGTTAACTTTTAGCTGGTGAAAGAGAAAGTAAGAGAGAGAGAGAGAGAAGAAAGAAATGCAAGGAATTAAGATCATAGAAAGTTAAGAGGAAATAAAAAAGAATAAGTGGAGAAAGACAAAAGGGAGAGTCCAAAATGAAAGATAAGTGAAAGAGAAAGAAGAGAGACAGAGCAGAGATAAGAAAGATACCTAAATCTTTCTCTAAACAAAGATAAAAGTTAAATAGAAAGAGACTAGCAAGAAAACGTGTTAAGAAGGAGGACAAAGAAGAAATGTTAAATAAGAAAAATTTATGTAGATCATTTTGTAGACCTACAGATAAACGAAGGAGAGTAGCCAGAAAAGAAAGACAACTGTAAAATCGAGAGTAACGAAAACAGACCAAAGATAAGAAAAAGGAAATCCAATTTTCTTTTTTTTTCCTTGCTCTCAGCAATTTGCCTTGAGCCTCGTATTACCCGAAAGCAAACGAATGAACTGCAAGAGAGTAAAGTGGAGGAGTATTTTAAATGCCTTCGAGGCTCAACTGGGAAATGTGAAAGCAGCTTTCTATTTTCTTTTAGCCAGACCAGAAGCATTGGCAATAATTACATGACATATTGGTAGAATGAGTTTTTGCTTTCATCGCAAGTCAAAGGACGAAACTGGCGAATGAGAATACATTATAATCAAGTTCGATGAATGCAGCTAAAAGTCAACAAACGCCAAACGACAGTTGCTAGTTTTTCAGTTTGCAATCGAAGTTTGTGCACTTGTTTTGCTCAATACATCAATACATCAATAGATTTCAATTCAGCTAAATACAAAACGAACAGAAAAATCTCGAACGGGAGCCAATCGGGGAAAAGCTTTGCTTTCAATTCAGTTGCTTTCATTGCTGGCGCTTAATGATGCAGAAGAATATTATCCTTGACTGATTTGAGGCAAGTGTAGCAGCCAAAGCTTAAACGGAAGCTAAAACTGACGCTAAGCTGTAGCTAAGGTCAACTCGATTCAGTTAAACTCACTTAAGAGATACCCTATCCTAAACTATTCCCTTTGCCAAAAGAGTTGATGTGAAAAGCAATGCTTCAAATTAAGTTTGTCTGTTTTTTGAATTCATGCAAAGTCCACAACTCATTATTCACAGGGTATCATTTAGTCGTTAGATTTAAATTTGCTTTGTTGTGGCTTTTGCCTGCAATGACGAAGCATTTGTGCCTAAAAGTATGAATGTGTGTGTGTGTGTGAGAATGTTGTTGTTCACGTTATGGGCACGCTAAACTGTCATGGTAACGCACATTCAAACACACACACACACACGCATACACACACACACATGTGCAGCATAATTGGCAGCAAAAGCTGTTGTATACAACAGGAGAGAAAAAAAAAAGAAAAAGGCGCAGCAAACTTTTCAGCGCGTGTGTGTGTGTGTGTGTATTTGTATGTGTGTGTGTGTGTGTATACAATAAGCAAACCATCTAGAAGACCAACCAACCACTGAACCCAATCAGCGGGCCAACATCAAACAACAACAACAACAACAACAACAGCTGCGCTGGCCAGCAAATAAGAGGAACTACACACACACACATGTGAAAAAAAAAGAATATATATATATATATATACTATATAGTATAAACAAACAATAGTAAAACTGATTAAGTCGGGGGCAAAACCACATCAAGCTAAACGATGATGAAGAAAAGACCAAAAGATTACGAACATTGAACGCTGCGAATGGCGCAAGGACTTGTAAGGACTGGGACGGACTCTGGACACCAGATAGACGCGAATGTGAGCCACGCGGACTTCACTAAGCACACACACACACTTGCACACACACACACAGACACAAAGAATCCACCCGCAGCAGGAACTGTGCAAGTGGAAGGAAATGAAAAATAATGCGGGTCTTAAGGCTCTGCGTATGTGTGTGTGTGTTTGTGTGTGTGTGTGTGTGTGTGTGTAATGAAAACGAAGCAAAAGTTGAGGGTTGAGGCTGAATAAAAGGGCAGAGCAAAGAAAGAAAATGTTAAGGAAAAGAACCAAAACAGAAAATTCTACCACATATCGAATAATTGAAAGGATTCGCACAAGCTGCACAAAATGAGCCAAGTGCGGCCAGGGAGCCAGCATAAAGGAGCAAAAGGAACAGAGCGAAAGAAAGAGAGAGACAGAGAGAGAGAGAGAGAGAGAGATGGTTAACGGAAGCATAAGCTACAAAGCTAATAAGCGAATATATGCTGGACCATGCAAATATCCTGTCATTAGCAGTTAAAAACCACAAACGACTTTTTTTCTTTTCCCTGCCACAAAGGCTTTTTTTAGGGTATTTACACTTAGGGTATATACACTACAAGTTTACAAGATTTTCTTTATGAGAAACCTGCAGAGATTCACTTTTGCTAAGTCACTTTCCTATTGAGTGAAAAATAAAAACCAAGTCACCAAATTTGGCGAACAAATTCAGCTACAAACGAAGAACAATTAATGATGTGGCTTATTTTAAAGTCGTAACTGATTGAATTGATTATCAGAAAGTATTGGAAGTTTCTTTCTAAATGCTGCAACAGCTGCTGGCTATCAATATTCTATACTCTCTGCATTTATTATACCCTCTTGCTGTTCAGGCACAATTCACAGGGCATGTAAAAGCATGTTAGAGGAAATGAACCGAGTCGAAGGGATTAAACTTTCAAGCGACAATTTGTTAGATATGATAGTAATGCTCTATAACAGGAGCAGCAAACGCTGTGGCTAAATTAGTTATTGTCCTGGGCCAGCGCAGGACTCGACTTATCCACATGCCTGCAAAATTTGCATATGTATAGCATGTAGATAAGTATGCTTATATACATATATATACCATATAAATAGAGAGTGTGCGTGTGTGCGTGTGTGTGTGTGTGTGCTTGCTCTAGTGCCTGACAATTATGTACAATTTACTTTGCATAACACTCGAAAGCACAACAACAACAACAACAACATTCTGGTTGAAGAAGTTGCCTGGCTACAAGCAGCTTGTGGCTTGGTCCTGGACACGGGTTTGGGGCCAGCTAGTTAGCATTTTTTTTATTGTTGTTGTTGTTGTTGTTGTCGAGACCAAAGAAATCTGAAAAGCAAAACATAAAAAAATACAACACAATGCAGAGCAGAAAACAACAGTTTGAAGAGCTCTGAATATGTTGTGGAACAGCTTTCAAGTTATGCCAGAGAAAGAGAGAGACAGAGAAAGAGAAAGAGACAAGTAGAGAAATTGTTACAAGTGAACTTTGATTTTTTATTAATATATACAAATAGAAACTAATTTGAAGTTTGAACACTTTCAATTGAAGCCAAGGTTTTTATATAAAGGCGCCCAACGTTGGGCATAAATTAATAATTTATTTTAATATTTAAAATATTTTTGCAAACGAATTTTTCAATCAGTTGAGTTTGCAAGTTGTACAAGAAAAAGAAAAACCAAACAGTTTTCAAAAATGTTAATAATCTACTCAAAACTCAAACAGAGGTCTGGCTAAACAGAGTATATATGTATATATATATAAATATATATAATCTTACTAATAATCAGTACACACCAAGCAGCTGCTTTGTTGAGTTTTGCTTGGGCCACAAATGCTGGAAATATTTGATAATAACAATTTAAGCATTTAATTCTAGAGAGCAGGCATTATTTGAATTTGTGAATGTGAGAGTGAGACAAAAACCAAATTATGAGAACAGTGATTGGTGTTTGTGTAAGTTGTTTAAGTTGTTGTTGTTGCAGCTGCATTTGAGATCAATGTGAAAGCACAGGTGAAGTTCTAGTTAAGTGAATGTATATATATATATATATATATATATATATATCGATTTTTATAGCATGGTGGTTGGTGAGCAACAATCGTGATTAGAAACGTGAGCAAAAAATTAAATAAATTAAATCGAAATGAGCTGAAAATGCAGTGCAAAATTCTATTGGCAAATTTTAGTTTTTAATAATTGATTTGTTTAATGTTATTTTTTTTTTTTTTTTTTGTTTTGGTTGTTTTTAGCGGAATATTCAACTCGAGTCCATTGGAGTTGAGTTCGCACTAATTTTATTTTGATTTGATTTAATTTGATTTTGTTGTTACTTTTCATTGTTGGAGCTTTTTGCTAACCTTGTGTGGGCGATTTCGCATATGGGAAATTTGTGATTTAGCTTGCATTGTTTCAATTAAGAGGCAGATACATATATATATATATATATATATATATTCGATTGATGAGAATTTTCAGATCGATTTTGATTTGATTGCTGGTATTTTTTTTTTTGGGCTTGTTTTTTTTTTTTTTGACTGGTGCAATGGTGAGTTTAGCGCTTTGTACAGAAATGAGTTGAGTTTTGTCGATAGCTTTGTTTTTGATTTGATTGGATTTGATTTGATTTGGATTTGGATTGTGATTAGAACTTCTCCGATATGCTATAGATGCGCTTAACGCTCACGCACTTGCGTCGCAGACGCTCGCACTCGATCTCCCTAAAGTCGGCGTGCGAACTGGAACTGGAACTGGAACTGGCCGCCAGACCGTGCGACGTCTCCGCGCCGCCAATCCCAATATCGTCGATGGCAATGTGATGGATCCGCGGCAGCTGCGAAGCGGCGCAAATATTTGGTTCACTGTTCGCCGTTGGCTGATTATCCTGCTCGTCCTGTTCCTCGTCCTCGTCGTCGTCGTCGTTGTCGTTGTCGTTGTCGTGGTCGTCGTTCTGCTCCTGAACGCACTGGGGACAAATGTTATCCTGATCGCTATCGCTGAGCTCGTCCTCGCTGGCAATTGTCCGCTTGTCCTGCGTCCTGATTATCGCCCGCTTGAGCTCGAGCAGCAGCCCAGGCGCGCTGGCCGCGTTGGGCGCCAGCGGCAACAGCGCCGGCTGGCAATCGAACAGGCCCAAACTGGACGACGACTCGCCAACGCCAACGCCAACGCCAACGGGCAGCGGCAACGGCAACGGCAACGGCAACGGCTGTGCGGTAATTACAGCCGCAACGGATGTGCCGCGTACGCCGTGAACGGTCGCCTCGGCCGGATGGATGCGATTGTCTGAATTGGTTGTGGAGAACTTCGAGAGGAGCGACCTGGAGCTGGCCTTGTTCTTCAGCTGCTGCTGCTGCAGATAGTAAAAGTCGCGCGGCAGCGACGAGGTGGCATGCAACGGATCCTCCGGATCGTAATAGCCCAAAGCGGCGGGCCTAAACAAACCCGGTGTGCTCAACGAATGCGGCTGATGTGACTGTGACTGTGACTGTGACTGCGACTGGGATTGTGACTGGGATTGCTCCTGTTCGTAGGAATCGCTGATGACGCTGGCCGTGGAGGCGGTGGGCGTGGCGCTGCTTAGAGTCGACTGAGAGCCGCTGGCAGCGGCGGCGGCAGCAGCGGCCGCAAACTGAGCGCCCAGCAAGGGCGTTAAACCGGCAAGGAACTGTTCCTGCTGCTGCTGCTGGCGCTGTTCGTCGAGTTCGCGGCGATAGGCCTCGATTTGGTCGCTCGGCGACGGGGTGTTGCTGTGTATGCAGCCTTGAAAGAAATCCAATGCTTCGTACAGGATAAAACACAGGCCCAGGACAAGAAATGTCTCCATCATAAGGAACAAACAGCCATCGGAAGTGCAGCCGGAACGAAAGCGAAACGAAACGAAACGGAACGGAACGAAACGGAATGGAACGAAACGGAACGAAACGGAACTGGGAACAGTATCTGACGGAACGCGTTTAACCGTTCACCGTTTACCGTTAGCTTTATCCCTCTCTCTCTCTCTCTCTTTCTTTTGCTTGTTTTTCTTATTGTTTTTCTGGCGTTTTCTTTGCTTCACATTTTTCACACTTGTTATTTAATTTTCCATTTGCTTTTTTGTTTATTTATTTTATGTTTGTTTTTTATCAACACACAAATTAAATTCGAATTTTCTGTCTCTCTTTCTATATATGTTTAGACACAGATATTTATATTTACATACATATACAAATATATATACAATTAGTACTATTTAAATAGACACAAACACAAACACATAGATATATATTATTTGGAAATATAACAATTTAAGTTTCTGTTGTTTTCTTTTTAGTTTTTTTGTTTTTGTTTTTAGCAGTGCGTGTGTGCGCTTGTGTGTGCGGAACGTGTTGAGAATGAAACAGCAGACATACACATACACAGAAACATACACATACACATACACATACATATATATACATATACATACAAATAGTTTATATACATAGATTGGAAAATGTGATTTTCTTTGCAGTGAATTTTTTTCTCCTTGTTGTGCGAGTGTGTTGTAAAAATCAAAGTATAAAAAAAAGCAAAATCAAAAGCAAACTTTGTTGTTTTTTTATTCTGAAAAAATCCAATCTCTAAAAATTACTCCTGAAATAAAAGTTCAAAACTTTTTCTTCGAAGAAGCCAACATAAAAGTCCAGTTAAAACATTATCCCAAACTTATTAAAGCTATTGTCTAGACCTTATAGTAAATTATTCCCGTTAACTGGAATCACAAAATAATTTGTTTAATTGTTTTTCTACTCATTCATTTCATATTGAAGCCATAAATCCTTTCAGCCAACTAAACGGTTTGAACTCACGCTTCAGCCTTTAGTTTAAACCAGTTTTATGAAAGTGCAACAAACTCAAAATCCATGCAATATTTTTAAAAATGTCTAAAAACTCAACAATTGGCAAAATCCATGAAAAACAAACACAACGAAGTGGAAAAATGTGGGGAAAATTGCAATCGTTGTTTGACATGCAGCATTGCAAAATATGCAGCTTTGTTTGCCTGTCGTTAGCCATGGTAATGCCCATTAGATGACAACTAAATAACAGGCAGATAAAAAAAAAAAAAAAAACAAATACAACAACAATCTGGCAACTCTGGCAATGTCATCAAATATGCAGCAAATGTTGCGCGCAACACAATGAGAATTGATAAAGGCAACCCACTTCCGCCCACCGCCCCCGCCTCGGTGGCAACCCTACCCCTCCCGCCCCCTATTTCAGTTGATAACAATAAATGCATTGGCCTTCGTAAGCGTCTTTCAAAGCTGCATTCAAATATTTTCCATTGCCATTTGACGACAACAAAAGGACGAGACAAGTTTGTGTGTGAATATGTGTGTGTGTGTGTATGTGTGTCTGTGTTTTAGTGTGTGCTTTATTCAGATCACGTCTATTATTGAATCGGACAAAGAGCATTATTAAGCTGAAGCTGTAAAATACCATATTTAATTAGCCACGTCTCATTAGCTTCTTCTTTCTGGCACATCAAAATCAAATTAATAACATGCACTGAGCGAAATTTGGACAAATATTAAATATTATAAACTAACTATTTTTTTTTTGATTTAATTAAATTGAAGTTAATTTAATGAAAGCTTATTTAAGTTTTAATCAAAAATGATTTTTGTCTCATTTAATAATAAATTGCCTAAATTAAATACAAATTTTTATAGACAACATTTATATTTTTATAACTCACATGAATTTAAGCTAAGCTTTTGTTACCTTAAAATCTGTTATTAAACCTTACTTTTAAAAAGAATCCCAATTGCTTTGTTACTTAACTAAAAGTGAATTTTTTTTTCTAGTTATTTTTCTAACTACAATTTTGTAGCATTTGTTTTATCTGAGTGTTAAAATCAAATGGAGATTTTCTATTGTTAAGTTGTTGCAAATAACTTTGCTTTTATTAAAAGCATTTATTGGTGGAATATTTTGCAAGGTTTTTTTTTTGCTCCATTCAAGCGCGCTTTACAACACTATAAAAAAGGGGGAATATTTATTTTATTGGTTCTATTTTGTATGAAACTATTGTTGACTGGAACGCATTTGCATAAAAACAAAGGCGCTGACAAATTGTTTGCCAAATTGTTGAATTGAATTGAATTGAAATTTATTTTGCTCGTATTTCAATTATAAATATATATATATATATATTTATATTTTTTTTGTATTTTTATGTGCTGCGTGCTCAGTCATAAATGGGCAATATGAATTGAATATGCTAATGGAAACAATAATAAAAAGAAATGGAAAATTGAAAATGCTTGACTGAATACATTTTTCAGCCACTGCAGCAACAATTTGCATATTACTGCACACATAACTAAATGTGATTTTCCATAAACAAATAAATAAAAAAAAAATATTCTTTTATTTTGCGCAATGCGAGAAATGTTTAAAATGCCTGGCATTAAACAAGGCTGAAGAAGCACTCAATGCTGGTAATAAAACGGAAAGAAAAAAAACACACATAAATTGTATTTATAGAATAGTTGTGAAAAAGGAAAAATACAAAGTTTACACACACACATGCCACAAATTTAATGAACTAAGCAACATTTTAGGACTTAACAAACCAGCAAAGAGGACATTTATATATTCAACATTAATATAGAGTACTCATATATAATCAATTTACACACAGTTCGATTGCAATTCGATTCATTTACATTCAAGACAAGTACCAAAAAAAGGAAGTGGGAAAAGTAAAATTCTGATTTTGGGTTTGACCCTCAATTTGATATGCAATATGAATGAAGACATCTATAAGATATTTACAGCAATTTGCAGCTATAATAACAATCTGAAAATACACACAACCACAGAGATACACACTCACACACACACTCACACAGCAAAGGATAAAGCGCAACATTTCCAAACCCAGATAAACCAAAATAAGAGTTTGAGTCAGAAAATAAACCAAGCAGTGCTGGAAAAATAAGTTACATTTACTCAGAAGATTATGCTCGACTAGAAGATACCCTAGCTGTTATATTTCCAAATCAATTCGATTTCAAACCAAATGGAGAAGTTATATAAAAAGTGAAATATTCTTAAGCTGTGAATAAGTATGAGAATAGCTTAGGAAGCCAAGTCTCAATATCGATATTTATCGATAAAAAAGAAATGAGACAACCTACCAACATAATATGTAAATCTTCGTTTTGCGTTTGGTCAAGTTGAACCCATAGTCAAAAAGTTTGACTCTCTAGTTCTCGAGACTGTAGCGTTTGTACAGAAAAAAAAAACTTAAAGGAAAGGAAAATTCCTTCGTGTGCTTGTTACAAACGTGCACACAAAACGTTTATACCCTTTTTAAGCAATTTCAATGGGATGGGGGTACAAAACAAAAAAGAAGAGGCAAACAACAAAATATTGGAAAATAAAACACTTTACAGCAACATACGCAGTGAAGCTAAACCCAAGATGATGTGAATGATGATATAGCCACCGTGCCGTGTCCCCAACCCCAGAATCGATGATGCGTAAAAGGGCGCATCGCAATCACAGCCACAGTGTGACCAGAGCACCCATTAAAGAGTCGCATGCTTCAGTTTCAGTTCCAGTTCCAGCTTCAGCTTCAGCGTCAGCTCTTGGCCACATCAAAATGCACAACGTGTCGTTATTTATGGCTTTGGGTCGAGAAGCTGCGTTGCTGCTTTGGCTTTGACTTTGGCGTTAAGGCAACAAATCGCCAGAGCGAAGCACGCGACACGCTGCGAGAAGGCGAACCCTTTTACCCACCACACCCCGCCATACTACACCACACCATGAAAGACCTCACCTCACATTAGCTCACTAGCGGACTTGACAAAGCATAAGCCGAAGCAGATCAAACAAGCTCTGACCCTCTCTCTCTCTCTCTCCCATTACACACACACACACACACACACACACGCATATGTAAGCCGTAAACTGCCCATATACACACAGACACACACACACTTGCACACAGTTGGGTGAACCCTTTTCATTGGCATTGAGCGCGGATTGCAGTTTGGCGGCTGGTAATCTGCGAGCTATCGCCAGGGCTTATGCAACTCGGCAAATTGCTGAGCTGCTGCCACGTACACACAACAGCCAATAGCAACAATTACAGCAGCAGCAAACTCCCCACACCCCAGCTCTCTGTCTTCCCTCCCCGCACATCGGATACAACACAAACGTTTCGTGTTTCAACTCAATTTGCTGGCAACTTTTGCTCGATTTGTTTCGATTTACAATTTTATTTTCTTTTCTGCATTTTGCCTTCGTCGTTTTTTTTATTTTTTTTTTATTATGCAAGACACTCTAATTAAATTTTTAATATGTGTGTGCGTGTTTGTTTGTGTATGTTTGGGACAGAGCAAAAAGTTTTGCTACCGCTTTGCCTCAACTTCAAACAAATTCCAAGTAATTGCACATTGAAATTGGCAGCCGTAGAGCAACAGAGAAAGATCATCGTGGCGTGGGAGCGAAGGGGACAGGGCAGTTACTGCGAGGCAGGGGCGAACCGTTATGCGCACGTTAACTTTACAAGACTGCGTGCATGTATGTGTGTGAGGGTGTGTGTGTGTGTGTGTGTGCACATAACGGACAACGACGTCTGATGCCTCGCTGACTTTTGACGCTACTGAAGCCAGCAGAAGCAACAGCAAATTTTTTCAACAATTTAATCATTAAAAGCAAAACGAACAACAACAACAGCAGCGAGAGGGCAACGAAGTTTTTGTTTGCATATTTTTTGTTATTGCCTTCAAGTCGAGTAGAAACTTTTTAAAAGCAGCAACAACAACAGCCAACAACAACTACTATGTGTAACTTTTTCTCTCTCCTATGCGTTCGCCTTCTGTCTGCCTCGCACTCGCTCACTCGCCTTTTAATTGCGACACAATGCAGCTGTGATTATTGCCGTTAAGCAAGTGAGCGCAAAAAATAACAACAACAACTTCGGAAACAGCAGCAGAAAGACGACAGTGAACCACAGCTTTAATTTGTTGTTGTTGCGCGTTCTGTTATGGAATTAAATTCCTGTGTGGGCTATATTTTTTTTTTTTGCTATTGCTGTCGCTATTTCTTCTGTTGTTTAATTAGAGTGGGCGTCAGAGCGAGAGGCACAATGCCAGCGGTCAATAAGGCGACCCAAGCCGAAGCACAGGGAATTAGACAGAGCGCGCGAGCGTTTGTCTTTGTGTGTGTGCGTGTGCGTGTATCATGGTCAACAGGCAGAACGAAAGCGAAAACAATGGCACAAATTTAAGGCGAATTTCTTATGCGCTACGCATGCGAACAAATCAAAAGGCAAAGCAAAAAATTGAGTTGTTAAGCAAAATGAAAACAAAAAAATGGGTGGCTTTAAAGCTTTTGGACAAAGCACATATGCAAGTCAATATGACCCAATGGCATAGAAAAAAAAACGAGGAGCAAATAAAAGCAACGGCAACTGTTGCCAACTGTGGAGCAGCAGCTGCCACAGCCACTTCATTTTATCAACTGTCGCTGTTGTTGTGAGTGTGTGTGTGTGTGTGTGTGTGTCCGTTGCTGAACTTTAGCGGAAAGTAAACCAACATAAGTGTTGCGACGTACGTTGTTATTGTTGTCATGGGGCAACGAGACGCCAAGCAGCGCCAACAGCAGCAGCAGCAGCAGCAGCGTCCAAATACAGTTTTAATACCCTAAGTTCATTCAAAGGGTATATTGGTTGTGAGAGTGCATATGTAACAGGTAAGTGGAATTGCTAGCCAAGTCAATTTAGATCGGTTCACTTGCCTAACCGTGTCAATCATTAAAACAATTTCACAAAAACCGATAATTATCGATATGTGAAGTCGGTTTCTTAGCATATCTCAGATCGAGATTCAGATGTTCGGATAGGTAATCTTCTAGTCGAACACTGCCTTATGAAACGATCTTACATGGTTTCTTTCTCTTTTTTGGACCCGTTGCATTTTAGCCTCTTTCGTGAGGCAACTGCGGCAAATGCTTTAAAAAATAAATAAATAAAAAAAAGGAAACAAGACAAACAGAAAGCGGGGCAGACAGCGCCACGAATGGCAAAGGGGGCGGTGGGCAGGGCGTCAATTGTTGTTGGCCTTGCCTGCAGCATAAATTTTTAAATGTGCCCCAAATAGCAGAGCAGCACTTGCCCGGCACGAGCTGCAGATTGTTTGCTGCGGCTTTGTCAACTGCAGCAACCTTCACCTTGTTGCACGCCACAAACGCCCACGCCCAGTGCCGCAACATGACAGCAGCAACAAGAAGTGCTAAATAATAACAATAACAATTATATGTGTATGTACATACATATATATATGTATATACTTATATATATATATATATACATATATATAAAAAAGATAACTGCAACTGCATTTTGCACTATGTAATTCACTTTGTTGCACTGCATCATTTTGCGGCAAGTGGCGCACAACTGCCGCAAAGGGCGACCGCAACGACCATTGCATATTCACATTACGCCACGCACTTTTGTGGCGCCACCGAACCAACTTGCCACTAAGCCGAACCACCGCTAAACCAAAGCACTTACCAACCGCCAGTCTGCTGTTGGCTCCCCACTAGGATTAGTGTCGAGAAGGGGGGACGAACTTGGAACATGGGAAAGGGTCTGAAAAAGTGACTGATTAACGAAAAGAAGAAGACAAAGCTAACGACGTTAAAGCGTGTCAGCGAGAAAGAACAACACGTACGTTATCGATATGTTTATCGATAAGTATTAAAATCGATTGTACTTCTGTTTGATTCATAGAATATATTCCCTTTTGCGAGTTAGATTATATTAACCAATTTTATCTATCTAAACGGTAGTTATCGATTATTATCGATAAAAATCGATAGGCTACCTAATCGTTTAAATTGATTGTTATTTAAACTTATTTTACAGATAAACAAAGGGACACCTCAAGATCGATAAATAAAACGATTTCGGCATAGTTCAAAAGATAAGTTGGAAAAAAGGTTTAAGGAAGGTAAGTTTAATTACAAGTGTTAATAATTTATATTATTTAATTTACTATTTATTTAATATATATCGATAGACAACTCAAATCAGTTCAACAAATTTCTTTATAACATATCGATTTAATATCTTCAGATTGCTGAACTGAATCGATAGGCAATCGTGTTTATAGATAATTGTCAATTAGCTTCAATTTAACTTCGCCGAAATCCTTCGTCTCTAATTAAGTTCTCACATAGCAACTAACTGCAAAATTGGCCGCGCTCGGTTCATAAGTTTCTAATTGAGTGGGAAGTTGCCAGACTTTTTGGAATTTCCATTCGCCTCCGATTATTGATGGGCATTGTTGCGAGCGCTTTTTAGCCACAGAGTCGTGCAATAAATAAACGCATAACTCGCTCAACGAGCAGCCCGAGCAGAGGCCAAAGACTTTCAACTCTTTTGCCACTTGCCACTTGCCACTTGCCACTTGCCAACGGCTACTTCTTGCACTCACACTCCTCGCACACCCTCTTCTATCCCCCTCTCTCCCTGCTTCGGCTTCTTTGAACTTGTCTAACGTGCATTCAAGTGCCTTAAAGTGCCCCATGCAAACTTTGAAATTGTTTTCGTTCAATTTGCAAGCCAAACAACTCAACCATTAGGGGCATTCCTCGCATCGAACACGCCTCTCTCCGCCCCCCCCCCCCCATGTGAGTGGGCGTTGTGTGTTTGGTATGCATATAAAAAGGGGGCGTGGGCAGCTTTTTGGGCGAAGCACACAAAAATAATTAACCAGAATTTATTTTTGAAATAAAACAAGAATTTTCTGCATGACTGACTTTTTGATGCCCTCTAAATGTGGGTGCCTTGAAAGGCTTTTTGTGTTTTTGATGTAGATTTATTTGGAGACAAGTTTCAAATCTTAGGCTTCGCCTTAAAATACTCGGTTAGTTTTGAAAAAACTAATAATAATAAAAATTAAATAAATACAATACATATTTTTGTAAGCTTCAATTTTTCAACAGATTGTTAATTTGATAATTATTAATTTGAGAATAGTTTAAATATGAAATAAATATAGATAAAGACAACTAAACGAAGTCTTCTGTTCTTTATCCTTGTCGAAAGCATTTAGAAACTGACTCCTGTTGCAAACATTTTAAATACATTTTTTATTTTAAGTTTTCTTTCTGTTTACAGACTATAAAAAATCTTGACTTCGTTTTATAAATTCCATTTTTATATTTGATTTTTTTTTTGACAGACATTTAATTGGGTATTAAAAAAAAATAATATTTTTTGTATATGAAATGTATTAAATAAAATATATATTTACATTGAATAAAAAATATATATATATAAATAAATATAAATATTTAAAATGCTCAATATATTTCTGTGGAAAACTTAATTTACATATGTTATATAAAATTTGTGCATAAAAAATACATTTTATATAAATATATATATGTATATATATAATTTTTTTTATTTGTGTTTAATTTTCCTTTGAGTGCGCTTTTTCATGTAATTTATTTTATATATAAATATGCCGATAGAAAAAATATATTATTAAAAGGATTTTATAATAATCTTTAATAAATCAAAAATATATTATATATTTGCGAAAAATAAAAATGTTTATTTATATTATGTATAACATATGTATATTGATATAATTTTTTCATTTCTGTTTAATTTCCTTGCGAGTGCAAATAATTTCTCGCTGATTTTATTATTTACTTTTAACTCCTTTTTACGCCCAAGCGAATATTTGCTTTCAGTTTTTATACTCGTTTTCTTTTTTAAGGGAATGGAAAATGCCTTTTGTGCTGTTGTTGTTATTGTAGTTGTTGTTGTTGTAATGTTGTATTGACTCGCTGGCAGTCATTAAATATATGAATTTTCATGTAAGGACACACACAACTATATACATATACATATACCATATATACATACATATATATATAGGAGGGGGTGGGGGGTTTGTCACACGACGCTTCACTTAAATGAATTACGCTGCTGCACACAGAATTTTCCTTGTATTTTTTATCGATATGTACATAAAAGTGGGCGTGGCTGTTTGGGTAATACGAGGCCCCAATCCCATCGTAATATGTTTGCCCATTTTCGTGCATTTATTAATCCTGATGAGGCAAATGGACACAAACAGAGGGAGAGAGAGAAAGAAAGGAAGAGAGAGGAAGAGAAAACACACAAATACACAGACAAACAGTCGAATTGGAGGCACGAGAAAACATCGCAGAGCCGAGCGAAATAAAATGTGCAACACGCTCAACCGTGGCAAAACAAATAATGCCGTTACCACGCCCACTTTCCCCCTACCGCCCCCTCCCCCTCTTTGGATGCCGCCTCTGGCAAAATATATTACATTTTGTTTTTCGGGTTGCGACGTTCTTTGGGACTTATCTGGCTGCACCTGGCCGCAGTCTGCAGGAGACAAGGACAACGACAACTCAACGTCGATAAATAACTAAGCAGACGAAATCCGATTAAACTATCGGAGGCTGTGCCAAAAGGCCCGTCGACGGGCTTAGCACGTAACTGGACTTGAACCCAAAATTGTGCAGTAAACTGTTTTAAAGATTAAAGCTTAAATTGGAGTTAATGCAGGAATAAGTTTATTGATTGCGTATTGAAAGTCTTGTTATCGGCTATCGAGTTATCAAGTTATCGAAATGATAAAGATATGAACTTTTGTTTTTATTACAATTAAATCCTGAGTAGTAGTTAAAGCAATTGATAACTTGACAATGTTTTATGGTAGAGTTATCGATAAATTGAAATCGAAAGTATATTAACATATACTTTTGTATTTGGGAGCTTTTGATTTGATTGCATAACTTTAAGGTATATTAATGAAAATTTAACTAGAAGTTAAACTATTATATAACTTGACAATATGAATATCTAAATATCTCTCTGAGTTTTCTTTCTAAGTTATCGATATACTTAGTAGGCCATTTTGGCTTATTGTGGATTAGTTGACAAGCTTACATTTTAAGCATTCTCCTATCTTAAGGAAATAATATTCAGAAGTCCCAAACATACTCGAATATGTAATCGATATATACCTATATATTATCGATAGTATGAGCTTTCTGTAATTGACAGTGTAAACATGCTAAGAGTCAAATGTAAGCTAAGTAATCACTAATACATAATAGCCTGCAAGGTGCACTTGTTATCGATTATCAATAGTCGTGTTAATCGCTTTAAGGAAAGCTTATGCAACTAATGATTGTGATTCAAAGCAACTTTTCTTGCAGAAAATCTAAGTAATTTAAATTCATTTGCGGTTAACTAAAAAGCAAATGTATACACAATCGATAGCATAATCGATAACATCCACATCCACAATAAGCTATAAAATTACATTTTAATTAATTTGGCAAAGACAACGCACAATCGTTGATTGCAAACTGATTTATCGATTGGCCCAGGCTGTTATCGATAAGATGCCCGGCAGATGCTGACAGCTCGGGCAACTTTGTGGCACCTGCCTGGGCCAAAGGACTCGAAGCTGGACTGGCGCATGAAACTTTTCGACAATGGCCCCAAAGGTGCTGTCAAAATTTGTGCGTTATTACATTTACCGTTAGACCCTTTTGGGGGGCAGGGGCTGTGGGCTTGGGGGAGGAACAACAATGTGTTAAGCAAAAGTTGCACAAAATTGACAAAATATAAATAAAATATGGCACAAAGCAGCCAAGGGGCGGAAGGGAGCTGAAAGGGGCGTGACAAAGAAATGGCAAGAAATAAAAAGCAGATGTCACAAGACAGGTGAAAGAAGAAGGCAACACAAAAAAAAAACAGACAAACAGCAGCCAAAAGGGTAACAAATAGCGCAAGCCAATAGATGCAGACAGATAAAGGAGAAGAAGAAGAAGTAGAAGGGGAGAGAGGGTAGATTGAAAGATTTGCTGTCAGATTGACGCTAATGTTGTTGAAAAAAAAAATGTATTGACAGAAGTGAAGCGACTGGGACAGAGATGCAAACAGGAACGGACCGAGGGGGCGTTGAGGACATGGGCGCCTCATATTCGATTGCCATTTAACAATGATGACGTAATTGATTTTTAAGCAAACACATTTTCCCACAAAGAGAGAGAGAGAGAGAGAGAGCGAGCAATGTGCAAATAGCAAAAGGACGCCGAATCCTTGCTTCAAATCTTTGCCAAAGCCCAATCCAGTAAAAAAGGAAAAACCCCATTCCGTCAAGGAAAAAATCAGCGTAGGGAATACTTAAAGTGTCAACTTACAAGAAAAAAATTAACTGTACTCAACGTTATTTACAGCTAGGCAAAGCATTTAATGCGATTGCCGAGAAGTACACTGAGCGAAATCAACTAATAAATATGAAGTTAGTCTCTTTGTTTATTTTTGCTGTGAATCAGCTTGTAAATTTAAAAAGTTCAAAATGTTACATTAAATTTCATTTATATTCAAATTTACACATATTTTTTAATATAGCATTTTTTGCTAGTTTTCTTTAACCGAGTTCAAATCCCAACGCCAAGGTTTATTTACTACAAATAATGTTGATTAAAGTATATATTCCATGCCAAATATATACCTTAAAATAATAAAGAGATTAATAAATATTAAATTTGCTAATGCTTTAAATAGAATTCTCGAGCTAGCCTAACGATATATATTTAAATACAAATAGTTGTTTGTATTTAAAAGATAAGCCCCATTCCCAACTTTACTCTCTTGCCCCACACCAAAAATGTTCAGTTGAAATCAAAAGCTTATCATGAAAACTGGCAAAAAAAATATATATAAAAAAACTTCCCCTTCAAACAATTTAATCTAGTTAATTATTTATGTGTTTGTTAATTAAGCACATTTATGAAATATAAAATAGAATATTATACATTTAATTAAATAAATATGAACGCAAATAAAAAACAGCTAAAAAACCACTTTAGTTACAAATTTAATTGCACATTTATAATATATATACAAAAAATACATATTATTTATAATTAAGCTGTTTATGAAAAATCGTTTAATTTGCTGTGTGTTTGGAATTGAATTAAGGACTGCAAGGACTTAAAGCTAAAGCTTCGCAAGTGCAACAGACACATGCACAACAAGGATGTGTGTATGTGTGTGTGTGTGTGTTTGATAATGTGTGTGTATTTATTAGCCCAATGTTTGGCTCTTAAGCATACAGCATTTATTTGGCAGTATAAATACTTCAGCGACAGCAGCAACAATCATAAATAATTTAGGCCATAAGCTGAACCAATAATTATTTTAATGCTTCGACAGAAAACATCTTAATGCGTATTAGATTAAATTGAATACTTAAAGACCACACAAATCGTATTTAACAAAAGGACAGCTTAAGCCAAAAATCTGCTTAGACATTTTATTTTCAAGTAGATTTTGTTGTTGCTTTAATGATGAGCCGCAATTTTTTGGCTAAAACTGAGATTTTACAAGACCACAAACTATTTTTGTTGTTTTATTTTCTCTAATATTTTATTTTGCAAACTGGTTTCTTTTTATTTGAATTGAATCTTTAAATATTTAACTTATTCTCTGGCCAAAGAAGAGTTTTTTTTGAAGAAAAACTTTACCGCAATGTTTGCAAATCAAACATAAAAGTGTTGCAACAAAATCAACATTTAAACAGCGATTAATGTTTATTGCAGCTGCAGCTTAATAAATTTTAAATTCGTGCGCTTCGTTTTACGTTGCGTATGCGTAATCTGAGTTTTCTGTTGTGCGTCGCAACGGGAACAAATTGGATAAAGTGAGACAAACACTCACACACAGCTAGTATTGAATTGGCCAATATACATATATATGTATATATGTGTATTTAAATAAAAGCATCAACTTGGCCAATGCTTTGCATATTGTTGTTATTAACATTTTGCATATGAAAATTTTGTGCGAAGAAGATGCAAATAAAATAAGAATTTTATGAATTGGTAGCTAGAGAAACAGTTGTTTTTGTTTCCGTGAACAACAACAAAAACAATGGCTAGAGAAAACAAATTGAGCTGTCGACATTTAAATACCCTGGCAAGAAAATATGAAAATTGTATAACATTAAAATGTTATTCATATTTTATTCATATATTATTTTTACTAATTTGAAAACTATTTAATATAGTTGTCAACTGTTTGACAGAAAGCTTTTTAAATATTCCGTTCGAATTTAAATTTTATTTGTATAACAAAAAAGTTTTCCATACAAAAACTCAGCTTAAGCCGGATTTTTTGTATCTAAACTATATGATAAAGAAATCTGATCCGAATCAACTCTTTTTTATTCATTAGAATAATTAGCCCCACGAAAAAATATATTTCATTTATAAAATATGCGTTTTTTGCTGATTATTCCTATGAAATGTTATTCAGATGTATAATAAATTTTGTTTAAATAAAATTGTTCTTGGTGAGCTTGATAAATTAAATATGGAAAATAGAAAAATATTTGAAATTATATTATGTTACATATATTTTAGTATCATAAATAAATTATTTATAATATCTGCATATATTTCAATATAAAAGTTTTTCTTTCAGCCTTCAACAAAAATCATTATTAACTTTAAATTTATAAACCTAGCCTTCATATATGTATTTACCCTATGATTTAAATGAACTATCCCCTAACTGATATACCCTTTGCTAATATCAAAAAAATAAGACACATAATTTTTATGATTGAGCTTCAATTGTTGTTTTTGTTGTTTTGTTTATTTTTGATTTTGTTTTGTCATTTATTTTGATTAGAATTTTTTCAAGCCTACTGTTGTTATTATTGCTGCTGCTGTGCTTTGCTTGGCTTACAATAAAAAGAAACATTTACTTAAATATACATACATATATTTTTAAATATCCTAAAATAAATACATAAACTTATTTTAATCATATTTACATTTATAACATATAACATATATATATTTACAAAGTTTGTTGAGAGAAATTTAATGAACAATTATTTACAACAAGCACACACACAACACAACACACACACACGCACACACACATTTACACACAACATTTACCGCCAAACTTTAAACTTTTGTATGTTTTTTTATATTAATTATTTTTGCTTTTTTTAAATATTTTTTTTGAGCTGCACTTTTTTGACACACACCAACAAAAAATAAATAAATGTTGGTTTCTGTTTGTTAAAAAAAAATAAAAAAAAATAGTTAAAATATTTGTTAATTTATTTTTTATAGCACAGTTTTTAGCGCGCGTTGTCGTCGGCAAAAAAAAGGGAAATGTTAATTTGAATTATGTTTTATTTTAATATAATTTTTATGCAAATGAAATGTTTGTTTTTGTTTTTGTTTGCTTGTGTTTTTTTAGGCGCCGCCTTTCAACTTGCCACACGGCCAACGCTGTTGTTGCTGTCGTTGTTGTTGCTGTTGAATTTGAATTTGAATTTGATTGCGATTGTGTGTTTTTGCCGCTTGGCGCTGCACGACGACCGCTTGACGCCCGTATTGAAAACAGACTGCGGCTCCAGACTGCGAGATTCATCCCGTGAAGATAGCGCTGGTGGCCCGTGCCTCGTGCCACATGCCACACGAACGTGCCGCACACGAAGGAGACGCACACGAACGTTGGCAAACACACAGCATCCGCTCCGAATGTACGTGCGTGTGTGTGTGGCACACACACTTTGTGTGTGTGTGTGCGCGCGCAGCCGAAGTTGTAGCCGAAGCTAAGAGCAGATAAAATTGCTCTTTGGACCCACGCAACATTATTTTACGTGGTGAGAAAAGGGCAACAACAACAGCAGCAAACATTGTGGCTAAAAAGCTTGTGGCAGGTGTTTTGTTGTTGTTGCAACAGCAGCAGCAGCAGCGATGGCGGCAACTGCTTAAACCAAGATCACGTATACGCAACGTGGCGCCGGTTAAGTAAATAAAAGTTGAAAGAAAAAAGAAACCCCATCCCCAAACAAACAGTAAAGGGCAACAAAAAAAATGATAAAAATTGGAATTTTGGGGCAACAAACAGCTGCCACGTTCAACTCGTGCAACATCACACGCAATATTTGATAAACTAGTTAAGTTGCGAGCTGACAAAGACAATTGCGACTCCATCGAGTGTGGAGAAAGAAGCAGCAGGAGGAGTAGAACCAGAAATAGTTTATTTGGGGCAGCCAATTAGCGCAATTATTATTATTATTATTATTATTATTGCAGGCCTGGAAAGCAATACGTGATCAAATTTAAGTCGAAGCTAAGTTTAAATTGCGAACTGTTTTTTTAAGCTATGCAACATTCAAATAAATAACATTTTCTAATTAAATATTGCCTTCATTTGCATTCGTTTCTTTTATAAATGTTTTTCATTTTCTTTTTATTCAAAAATTAAAATTAATTAATTATAACAAATTAATGTTTCGTATTTATTTAAAATAAAAGAATAAATAAATATATATTCAATTTAAATTACATATTTTTATAGCTGAATTATTTGTCTTTCTATTCTGCCTTGTTTTGTCAATTTGGTTTTATTTTCACCTAATTAATTTGTTATTATAATTTATTTATTACTTAAGTAAATTAAATTGAGTTAGATATCATTCTCCTTTTCATTAATTTACTATATTTTGTTTTTAAATATTTTTTTTTATTATTTTTAAAATAAGTTATATTGCCCTTATAATATTTTACGTTGGTTTATTTATTTAGAAGTTCCCTTTGCTTTTTAAATATTATTAATTTCTTTTTTTCGCATTTAAATTATAAAAACTTTACACACATTATTTTACATAATAAAAAATTTTTATTTTAAAAAAATTGTTTCCCATAGTTTCTATAATTTTTTTTCACCACACAAGAATAGCAAGCACTAAATAAAGTTTGCGAATATTTTAGAAATTATGCTCAGTTTTACCGCTAACAATGCCGTCAAAAATACCTTCTCTCTTCGCTCGCATCTTTCTGGTCTCTGCCTCTCCTTGCCACCCGCTACTAGATTCTTACACGCAGCGTACAAGAAACGACAACAAAACAAAACAATGTGCAAAATGCCGCCCAGCATTCAAATGTGCTCTTCATTCTCACCACACTCTCTCTTAAATGCAAGCGCGTTCGCTCTCTCTTACTGACGCGCTCTCCGCGTGTGTTGGATAAGAAATTCACCGCTGCTTAAAATCCAACAGCGCCATCTGTAGTCGAACTTAAGCGCAAATAAAAAACAAACAAAAGCTGCAACGATGCGAAAGCATTAGGCAACAGTTATAACGGTTAAAATGACAACGGCCACAAAAAAAAACTGAAATAAAAAACAAAACGGACATAAGCGTTCTTCCAAAGGGGGTCGCCCCCTTTCGTTTTGTTGACCCACTGGCAGCAATTAAACACAGACGCAAAACGCTAATGACTGGCTGAGCGAGCGAGACAGCAAGCGAGCAAGGAATTGCGAGAGTTAAACATGTGAAGGACCCACCCACCCACCACACCCCTTTCTGCCCATCCACTTCGGCTGTTGGGCAGTTGGGCTCAGGCTAATTCGAACGAAATTAAGCAAACATTTAATGAAGCAATTAGCAAATGTTGGCAGCTGCCCCAAAGTTAAACCAAGCCCCCCCCCCTCCCCCATTTTAGGGGTATCGAGGGTAGCCCCAAAATACGTTAAAAGCTCGCCCTCAGCTTTGCGGTTAATATCCTGTGCGAACTCTCATACATTAGTAATAAAGTAGTGTCGAGGTTTCAACCCCGCCCCCCGCCACGCCCCCTTAAAGCCACACGTAATGAACGCTTCAAGTAATGAACAGTGGCAGCTTTAGGGTGGAGGGGAAGCAGGAGTGAGGGGATGGGGTAGGATTTGGGGAGATTGCAGTGACAACCCCCTAAAAACGCATTAATAGATTTTGGCATATTTGTTTTTTTTTTCGTTTGCTTGAACTCACTTTGCAGTCAGGGAGCGTTTGATAGGCGCGGGGGTTGGGGGGCAGCGGGGTAGCTACCCTTGGTCCCCGCACCCGACGCATCAAAATGGGGATTTCAGTTTTACACATCAATTCACGTGGAGCAACAAAAATTGCGTTTACTCACCTGAAAAGAAAGACAAAAAGACAAAAAAACGTTAGTAAAAAACAATATAAAAAAATGTAGACAGCAAAAATAAACAAGGTAAAGTTTTTGTTGTTGTTTTTTCTTTTGGGTAGGGACAGGACAACAATTTTTTGGCCAAATATTTTCATAGTCTGGGAAATTGGAGGGCGCCCGAAAATCCCAAACTAGCTGAGAGACAAAAAAAAAAGTTTGATTAGAGCAAACAATGTGGCAAAGTGCAAAATACTGTTGCATACTTTCAGGACTCAATGTACGTGTATGAGAGAGTGTGTGTGTGTGCCAGACAACAAGTTAGAACTTATCAAAATGTTAAGTAGCTAACAAACTATGAAGCATATCATGAGCTATAAATATTTAAAATTGACTTAAATAAATGTTATTCGAGCTAAAATTCAGTCTGAAGACACACTTAGTTCATTAAGGGAGAAGTTATAAAGGTTTTTATTTATCTTAATTTTATTATGATAATATTAATATATTAAAATGTACTTATTTCTGCCAATCGATAGAAATTATCTACTCTACATTAATCAGTTTAATCTCTCATGCAGCTCGCTTATCATATTTTATTAATAAACAAAGACCAAAACTTTTTATATAAATTACATACAAAAACTAAATTTGAACGTTTTGACTGAAAATATATGTTCCTTAAACTTCTTTAAGTTAACATTCCAAATTTCGACCTTGTAGCACAAAACGAACCAGAGTTATGGCAGTGAACCACTCTTGAACCGGTTTAGTTATGTAAGAAATGTCTCTAGATATATGCCCGAAAAATGTTTTATTCTTCGATCGCTTGTAAACAATTCCTTTTCAGTTCAAATTTTACTGCTGAACATAATTTTAACCAGCCTTGGAACACTGAACCACTCCTGAACCACATTATTTATCTACAAATGGCTCTATTGCATATAGGGATTATTAACAATTTGTTTTTTAATAAAATCATTATTTTTAACATACATATATAAACAGTGTTAATCAACTGAACCGCACTTGAACCGGTTCGGCTGTAAAGAAAATAAGCATTCGGCTGTTCATAAGCCCCCAAAAATATTTCTATATAAAAAATGAATTACTAAAAATCCATTTCCAAATGAGGTTTAAATTTTAAACATAAATATTACTGAACCACTCTTTAACCGGTTCATTTATATATAAAAGAGCGGATCTGAGCATACATATATGTCCCTCCATAAAATGAATCAGTTATTAACACCATTATTTTACAGAAAAATTTCACACTAACATATACATTTTTCCGACTCCGGTCACTTAACCGCTCCCAAACCGGTTCAGCAACAACAACTAATTTATGCCCAAAAATCGCTCTATTTAATGAAAGGACTTTCGAAAATCCCCTCATTTTTTATTTGCTTTCAAATCAAATCTCACTCGACAAAGTGTCTTTAAAGAAAGTAACGGCTCCTTGTCGAGTCCCGACGAGGGGCTGCCAACTCGTTTAACCTTCGCTCCCTTCGCTCCCTTCGCTCCAGCTGAACCCAAATCGCAGCTGGCGGCTAATCTCGTTGGAGGCCTCAAATGCCAAACTAAATGCTGCACACTACAAATAACCCCGTCTTTGACCCAAAAAAAAAAGAAGAGCAAAATGTTGGGAGGGTGGAAAAGCGAGTGGGGAAAAACAAACAAGCAAACAGACGGACGCTCGGAGGAAACTCGAGTGTTTTCAAGGCCTTGGCCAGAATTATTATGTAAAACAAGAGCAGCAAATAAAATGGTACAACATTTTTTTTGGCTCTCTATTTTTTTAAGGCGATTAAAGCAAAGCACAGAATAAAATGGTTCAAGCTGCTTTTGTTATTGTTGTTGTTTTTCTAGTTGGTTTAGTTTTTCGCTGGGTTCATTTGGGTCCAAACGGGTTCGACGAGTGCAACAATAAAAGCAACAGCTTTAAAATTATCACCGTGTCGGAAAAAGAATCATAAGTTATCCCGATTTAAAGATATAGGAATTTATATATTATAAACATATTATAAACATATATTTATATATAATATTTGGTGTATATGTGTATCTCATGTTATAAATCTAGGTAAATATTTATTTATTAAACTTTTTAGTCCTGGCTTGTCTTCAGAATCAATTTTAACCAATTTGTCCAAATTTTATAATAATTTTTATAATTTTATATTTTTAAAACTCATTGCTATCTGTAAAAATATTCCCAAAATGTATCTTTTTAAAGCATAATTTATTTTTTTATTTTCATTCTAATTATTTATTTTTATATTAAATGCTGCTTGGCTTTTGATTAATAGATTGTCAAAATTTAATCAAAATATATTAAAAATATATATAATTCATATATATGAATACATTCTTTATCATTTAAAAAAAAGTAATTTTGTTTTTTTCCGTACTTAAATTTAATTTTTGTTCTCAGTAATTATTAAAGAAGAATATATCAAATTTAATTAAAAATTTTTGTTTCTTTTATTTAGAAATTAATATATTTAATTTTTTGTAAATTGAAATAAATGAAAACGCATTTGATTTGTGTTTTTCATTTTTTTATTCAAGAAAAGGGCGCTTGAAACTATTTGTTATAACTGTGCTTACACAACAAATACATGCACAGCAAACACACACACAAACACCTGAACTTTTGGTGACTTTTTCTTTGCGCTGTGCCAAAAAAAAAAAACAACAATGCAAAACTTCAAAAATGAGCAACAAAAAAAAAAAGAAGCCAATGAAAATAAAATGTAAGAAAAGCGCAAAAAAAAGAGGGAGAGCGATGTGTGCGACAAGGAGAGATTGATGGGCTTTCAATAAAGGCCATTTGGTAGATTGCGGTAATATGGCAAATGAATTGGCTATTGCAACATTTGTGTGTTTGTGTTTGTGTCAGCCCTGGATGGCCGGGCCAGGGTTGCCGCCACTAATTGGTATGAAACTATTGGCCGGAACTTTTGTCAGTTTTGTCAGTTGCCGGCGGCCTTCAAAGCAGCCAGCAAAAATATGAATCATGGCCAACTAACTGTAAAAATTCATTATATAGAAAACTTCGTTGTCTGCCAGTTGGCTACAGTTATATTTGTGAGTGTGCGTGTGTTTGTGTGTGTTTGCGTGTGCGACAGAAAAGTTAGTTTATTTTTTTTTTGTGGCAATTGAAATTCGCTGGCACAACATTTCAGGCTTGCAGCCAAGAGCTCAACGGAGCGAGCGAGAAGGGGAGAGAGAGGGACAGAGAGACACAACCTGGCTCTAAGCTAAAGGTGGGGCCTACACTGAGAGAAATAGTTGAGGTAATTGTACTTTAACCTGTGACAGATTGAAAGTGTCTAAAGAATGTAAAAAGCGGTTTTTTAATTTAGAAAAAACTGTTGAAAAAAATATTTGAATAAAAAATATTATTTTGGAACACTTTTGAGCTATCAGGAAATTTAAAATGAACACTATTTTTATATAAATAATGCACTTAGCTCAAGCATTTTATTTACTTATTATTTTTTTAAATTTACATATTTATTATTACTTATATTTATATATTGCTTTTTTTATTTATATATATATTTTTTTATGTGTAACTTTGTTTTTTTTCTTAAATATTACTCAAATTTCGCTCAGTGTAGTCAAGCGGGGTCAGCGCTGGGCAGGAAGCAGAGTCGCTTTTAGCTTTTTAGTTGGCCGCACAATTGATTGTCGTGCTCGTCAGCCTCAGCCCCCTTTTGCGCCCCGCCCCCTTGCCAACCACCTTAGTTAGCCTTGTTGTCTGTCTGGTCTAAAGCCCGTCCCGCATCCTTTTGGCCGTTGGCAGTGAAGTGTTAAAATCGATTAAATAAAACTTTATTGCTAAATTGCTAACTGGCTAAGCTTGTTTTCAGCCCCGCCCACTTGCCAGCCCGCCCCCTTAATTCCCACCTCTCTCTCTGTCTCTCTCTCTCTCTCTCTCTCTCTGTCTCTCTCTTGCATTTCAAGTGGCTTTTTTGTTTCTTATGAAATTGTCGACTTTGAAGTTTGCCCTTCATCGCAAATATTTTTTTGTTGGCCGGGCATTTCTTAATTTGTTACACGATTCTTCAAATTGGATACTTTACAGCACTTTCACCAACACTGGCCAACAACAGAAACTTGTAGCTAACTTTGCCAAAAGGAAAGTGCCCCAAATATAAATTGACAACGTAGAACGAATGCAATGCGAAAGGTAATCGATACAAATCAAATAAATGCAAATTGACAATTTTAGGTTGAGTTCAACAAAAGTGAGGTTAGCTTGCTTTAAGTGTTGGTTAAGGAAAAAGGTGAAGTTTGTGTTTTATTAGAGTTGTCATTTAAAATGAAAAAGTGAAAATAATAAAAGTTGCTAAAACAAAATTCAGTTGAAGAAACACGAAATTAAAAATATTTCTCTGAATTTATTTCGATGCTCAGCTTATCATGGGCACTTTGTGTGCTTACCCCAAAGAAAAATCTTATGTTAAAGTACATGTTAAAGTGCATGTTAAACTTAGGCAACAAATCCAATACATATAAATTTAAATCAATATAATATTATTATATTTCTATCCTCCGCTTATCTTTTGTTTGCTTAACACAAAAATAAAAGGTCATCTTAAAGTACATGTTAAAGTGCATGTTAAAGTAAAGGGAACTTATCAAAAATATAAATTTATATTAATATAAATATATTTCTTTGATTATATTTCTTTCCTAAGCTTATCTGTGGCACTTTTGTTTGCTTAACGCTAAAATAAATGCTCATGTTAGGGTACATGTTAAAGTGCATGTTAAAGTTAAAGGAACTTATCAAAAATATAAATTTATATTAATATATTTCTTTGCTTATATTTCTTTCCTAAGCTTATCTGTGGCACTTTTGTTTGCTTAACGCTAAAATAAAAGGTCATGTTAAGGTACATGTTAAAGTGCATGTTAAACTTTAGCAACAAATCTTATAAAAATTTATTTATATTGATATATTTCGATACTATTTTTATCCTCTGCTTATCTGTGTGAATGTTAAAGTGCATGTTAAGAGTTTGGAGCGCATCTTATTAATGGAAATAACAGAATAGAAATAGTTAAGCATTTTGCAGTTTATAATTGTGGCACTCTCAGTGCAAGGACACTCGAGCATTTTGATTGCATTTCTTTGCGCAGCTAATCCTTGGCCTTTTACTTGGCTGAAAACCCTCAGCTGCAAATGCAAAACGTCCGATTTACGCTGCAGTGCGCTAAGTTTCCACCCCATTTTCACGACCTGGCAAATGTTTTCCCCTTCCACACACAAATATCTTAAGCTGTTAAACTGTTGGCTAGCTCTTAACCCCGTTTTGGGCACCCTTATTTCTTTTTTTTTTTTTTGGCTTATAGAGGGGTTTAGCAGTCTTCTTCTCCCTTTGCTTCTCGCTCGGCCACTTCAATTTTTAAATTAATACTACATAACATTATTTTTTACAATTTACGTTTTTTTTGGGGGGGATATATTTTTATTTCTTTTTTTTTTTGGTTGCCTCGAATTTGACTTGAAGCGCACTTGAAATTAATGAAAAGCATTTTCGATTGTAATTATGTATTCGTGCTAACGCGCCCATTGCCAGCGGCTGTCGAATCGTTTTCCCTCTGCCCCCCTCCCCTTTCTAAAGAACGTGCCCCTTGTGCCCGCTCCAAACTCTTCAATCCACCCTCGCCTAGCCACTACCTCAGCTCATTAGGCATAATTCGGCAGGAGACGCCGTCGTCTCTCATCAGCGAGGCAACGGGGCGGAGGGGGGCGTGGCTCCGCTGGGGGGCTCTGCATTTAATTGACTGTAAATTTGCTTCACTCCAAAAAGCTTCAACTACTCATTAAAAAAAAAGTCAACAAAAAAACGGAAAGGAAAAAGATATATACGAGTAAAAGAGAAATGCAAAGCTTACGACTGTAAAATACCCTATATTGTAGAGTAAGATAAGCTAGGTAAACAGATAGTGTTAAAAATCTGCTAAATCTGACAAAATTCGACTTAAAAATGTTAATTTATATTTATTTATTTTCTAATCACATTCAAATATATATTTTTGGGCTTAAACTTTGCCTTAATTTAAAAACTGCTTAAGCGCTTAATAAAGCTGACTTAAAATTATACAAATAAAATAGTTAACTTTCTTATTTGTGGTTCCAAAAATAAACAGTTTATTATCTTGTTAACAAACTTGAGTTTGATCTTACTTATTATCTATAAAAATTGGCAAGCAAAGTTTTCAATTACAATACTTTAAAATAAATCTATATAAAAATATACATTTGAGTCCGAGCTTTAATAGTTTTTATGTGACATGATAGCCAAAATACCCTTAATGCCTGGCCTAACAGTGTATATGCAGCAGCAGCCGGAAGTAAACAGTTGCTTTTTGCGATTACGCATACGCAGCGTGTGCCGCACACACAAGCGGTGCCTTTTCGGGGCTGCAGCTGCTTCCATTAAACACAGTTTACGGTCTAAATCCATTTCCACACACACACACGCACACTGAGTCAGCAGCTGTAAAAACATAATGGCTGTAAAAAGTGCGCCTTACAAGCACAGGTAGTAAGCCATAAGTGTGTGTGTGTGGGTGTGTCTGTGTGTGTGCCCGTGTGCAAAAGTAGCCAAAATAAAAATAAAAAAAGGCTAAAAAGCAAAAACAGACAAAGCCGAGGCATAGCATAAATAAATAGAGATAATTAGACCATAACAACAAAAAGGAAAACAAAAGCAAAATGTAAATAAAAAAATCTTAAAAGACACACACACTCGCACACACACACTCGCACACACACTCGCACACGCTAAGCCACATTTGTTACCCTTTTGTGCAGCTGCAAAAAGAGACGAAAAAAAAAAAAAATCCTTTTTATGCTCGCAGTTTTATTTATGCGCCTTTCTCTTTTTTTGCTCTTGCCTTTTTTCCGCCAGACATCTGGCTTTAGCTTTAATTGTAGCGAACAAAAAAATATATATTTGTGACCACAAAAAACCTACTGCGAAGAAGAAGAAGAGAAATGTTGGCCATAATCTAGTTGCCGACCAGGTCGAGGAGTCGGGGAGCGGCCAAATTAGGTGAAGGATACGAGAATGGGGCAAACAAATTTGCAACAAGCTATAGAGGAGAAAAAGAGAGGGAAGGAAAGAGAGAGAGAAAGAAAGAGATGCAAATAAATAAAAGTGCAATGCGTGGTTTTAACTTTTCTCTATAGAGAATTAACTGCAGGCATTGAAAAAGAAAATATAAGAAAAAAATGTGTTTGTTAAAAAAGCTTTAAAATAAATTAGAAAAAAAAAACATTTAAATTTTAGTTAATTTTTTTAACTATTTCAAGTTGAATGAGCAAACTCAAAGAAATATATATATATCTTTGGATTCAATTCGGAACCTGTTCATCACGGGTTCCGTTTAAATAAAAATCATAAAATAAATTCAACTAATCTAAAGTTAATTTATAAGTCTTTATAAGCCTTAAATAAAACATAAGCCAAGTTCACGGAACCAGTTCTATGTTCACGGAACTAGTTCAATAAAAACGCAAAACGCATATTTTAGTTATTTTCTCGTTCACGCTTTAATTGTATTTTTCTCTGCTTTTCTCCAAGTTTCTTTAACCTTTTAGCTATTTAAGTTTAATCAGGTTGCCTTTGGAAGTATCCCAAACTTTATTTTGTATTTAAAGGTAGTGAAAACGAAAAGAGGACACGTTACTTTCTCTAGCTAAGCAAAAGAAAAAATGAGAATCGTTTGAAAGAAATTGAAAGCCCAAACCAAAACCGGAACTAATAATAAAAATAAATAAAAACAAAAAAAAAAAAGATGAAAGCTGAAACCGAAAGCAAAACCAAAAACGGAAAAACATTTGTTCGAAGCTGGGCCAACATGTGACCGCTGTTGCATGCCACATGCCACTCAATCAAAAAACAAGCTTGCAACATGCGGCAGTGTTGCTGTTGTTGTTAGTTGTTGTTCGTTGTTGTTAGTTGTTATTCGTTGTTGTTGTTGTTGTTAGTTGTTGCTGTTGCCATCAATCAATTGAAGTTTTTGGCTTTGGCTTTGGTATACGTATCTCTCTCTCTTTTAACCTGAGCGCACTTCAATCAATTACCAAATCTCATTAC
Organism: Drosophila lacertosa; assembly: GCA_004143845.1. Classification (NCBI taxonomy): domain Eukaryota; kingdom Metazoa; phylum Arthropoda; class Insecta; order Diptera; family Drosophilidae; genus Drosophila; species Drosophila lacertosa. The sequence goes on along the minus strand of SCDZ01000589.1, from coordinate 101,475 downwards.
TGCTTAATAGAGCGTGCCAAAACACATACACACAATACACACAACACACACACACACACATATGAGTCAATTGCCGCTGTGTCAAATTGTAACATTCTGTAGTTTGGCAAATTGAATTTTGCTGCAAATAATCAAACGGTGCTACACTAACGGTAACGCCTGCCCATTGGCCACGCCCATTAGCAAATAAACCGTTTCAATTGGCTGCCATACCCTGTAACAATTTAAAGTTTAAATGAGCATATAAAACAACAAACTTTTAATACAAATAAAATTTCTTGTACTAGATTTCTAACTTTTCATTCTTAATCATTAATCGATAAATTAATTCTTCAAAATTCTTCACCGAATATTTATTTCTTTTCTTTGAAGACATTGGTTATTATAAATAAAGTATAAGAGATATATTACTTCAGTTTTCTTTGTTATCAATTTCATTTTTCAGGCAAACAAATTTCAAACTCTTTTTACAGGGTAACTATGCGCCAATCAAGCTGAACTCAGTCGTTGTTGCTATTGTATTGGATTGTTGTTTGCGATGTTTGCAATAATTTTTGTGCCCGCAAACTTCATTAACAACGCTGCCTGCAATTTTGTACTTAATTAATTGATTACGCAAAACGCTTTAATGCATTTACGAGTCCCGTTACAAATCTGTATATATATATATATTTATATGTGTGTGTGTGTATTTGCGAGTTAGAGTTGCCAGCAAATTGTTACGCTTGCTAATTACAAGAGCGACAACAACAACAGCACTTGGCCTGAAGCCTTCGCCATTGAATTATGTTTTTTTTTTATTTTTCCATTTTATTTTATTTTGCAGCTTTTTTTCGTCATTTTTTTTTCTTACAGCAAACGCAATAAAGTTGAAGAACTAATTAAAATGGCAACAAATTAAGCCAACAGTTAAGGGGCGAAGGGGCGTGGCCTGTCTGCGGTTATCGTGGCGGTAGAAAAAAATGTTGTAGAGCCTTTGGAGAACTGGCCTCAAGTGGAATTGTTCCAATAAAAAAGTACTTGGATAAAACCGTGGACAGTGGTTAAAGTAATGTTTAATCTAGTCAAAAGAATTTATCGATAAGAAATCGATAATTAATGTTTAGTTATCGATAACTTCATCTTTATATTTAAACTTAAAGATATATCTTAAACTTTTTATATGTTAATTAATCAATTGATGAAGAAACATTTAAATATCAATATATTAATCTTAAGCTAAAACGTTAATTAATCGCCTATATCGATAAATGTAACGATAACTTATAATTTTGATTGTCAGATAGAGCTTATGGTTATCAATATATTGATATAAACATATTTAGATATCTTAATATATTTATTTGACTATAACACAAAGTTGTGGACTATATCGAGAGCTATGTCTGGTCTTAAGGTTTTAATTATGCATTGTTAACGAAATAAATGTGAAGCTGTTGAAGTGATTAATCAATTTCTCACTACACTTAGCGGATAAGTTAAGTTCAAACAAGCTGGCAACACTATGCAAACTTCTTTGGCAGCCTGCAGCACTTGAAAATGAAGACCGAGTTGATCGCATATAACTTAATAAATAAAATAGGAAAAAAACAATTGAGGCAGACAATTTACCCATGGCAGTTAACTTCGATGGGGAGGAGAGAAAGAGAGAGGGCGAAAGGGTTGGAATAGGATGGGGGTAAAGGAAAACTGAAAGTATCTGCTGCAAGTTGCAGTCGCGGTCATAACTGTTAACTTTGAGGCGGCCGCCAGCAACTTTCTGCTGCACTTGCTCAGTTTGCTTTGGGCCAAGTTAGTTGTCTGTGACTTTCAGCTGTGCTGACTGGTTGAGTGATGTTGTTGTTGTTGCTCTCGATAACAACAACAATTGCAGCAACTGCAACTGCAGCAAATAATTTGTTTTTATTTTGCTTTTTTTTTTTGGCGTCCACACTTAATTGGCATTTAGACCTAATAAAGTTGCCGTTAAGCCAATTAAGCCAATTTAGTGAGTTTTGGCCGGTGTCATAATGCAATTCAGTGCACAAATTTGTTTTGTGTCCAATTTAAGCTATTGGCAAATAATTGGGCAAAAAAAAATAACAAAACTAAACGACAAATTAATAAACAAATACACGTGTTATTGCATTAGCTAAATCGTGGCAATAAATCAATCTGGCAGCACTTAGCAAATAATAGGACAGTAATTGTTAATCTGGCAACACTTATAAAATGATGATCAGGGCAATTTAAATATGTTCTCATTCAAATTAAATAAATAAAAAAAAGGTAAATAAATATTTATGTTTCACCGTTAAAAATAAGAGTTGTCTCTCTCAGTCATCAGTCTGGCAACACCAATCTATATAACAGCCCTAAAGTCTGGCAACACAGTCAAATATATAACAATTAAATTACGACTTCAATTAAAACTATTTCATTATCATAAAACATTCCTCAAATAAGGTTAGTTTTTTTTTTTTTAATGAAAGCAGCAATCTTTTCCCTAACAACTCTGGCAACCCTAGACACATGGCGCATTTGTGAAATTTTAGGAATTTAGATTTTCGCTCGAATTGTGTCCAAAGGCTTGCGGCATTAATTGCAATTAATTCAAAAGGCAAACAACAACATTCAACAATGTCCAAGAAATCTAGAGGACAAATTGCGTCGTTTTGCGCGCTGTTATTTAGATTTTTACATGCATTCATGTAATTTATGTGGCAGGCCATAAAAGCGCAGGCCGCTCCCCACGCCCCACGCCCCCCGCCCCCGCCCATGTGGCACAAACAAAAGTGGAACAAGGAAAACAACAACAACAGGAAACGACAACGGCAACAGCAACGGCAACAACAAAGTGCGCGGTCAACGACAAAGGACAAAAGACAACGAAGGACGACAACAACTTAGAAATTCAAAGTCTTCAGCCTCGAGACATTTCATGTGGCATGGTTAAGATTTTAGTGGCACGGCAACCAAAGAAAGAAGCAGCAGCTAAACAACAACAACAATGGCAACAACTAAGCCGCTGTTGTTGTTGTTGTCATGGCTAAGAATAATTCTCACACTGCGCAAATTGTCGCGGCAACAATCAGAAAACAGCAGCAACAACAACAACTGAGCAGCATCTCAAACAAAATGGCTGCCTTGGGAACGCAAATGAACATATGTGTGTGTGTGTGTGTGTGTGTTAACTGGGCGTGGCACAACACAGAAAAAGCGCCCCCTTTTGGTTATACACAATCAGCATAGAAATCGAGTAAACACATGACTTTTTAGTGCAGAGAGAAGCGTTAGCAGAAAAGAGAGAAGCTCATTGAATGAATCAACATCAACAATCTTTTGTTTTGATAAAAAAAAAAAGGAAAAGGATATTAAAGGAGAAGCCTTTAAAGAAGTTCATTTATATAAACATAATTATGTATATATCAAAACAAAAGATTACTTGACCTAGCTCTTCTCTTTTATGAGTAGACAAAAGCTTAAATGTAATATAATATTCACATTTGCAAGAAACAAAGTTTAAACAAGCGGTTGAGCTTTAAATAGAATCGAGAGCCTTAAACTATAAAAGGAAAGCATATAAAAATCAATACATATTTAAAAGACTTTCAGTTACCAATTAAAACAACTTTAACTTATTGCTGCGCTTCTCCTTATTTACTCTAAAAGAAGTTTCTTGTAAATGGATAGCTTTCTCATAATCTTTTGTGTTCAATTACTTTTTTAACACACACAAAAGATATTTGCTTATAACTTCGCTTCTCGCTGACTGATGCGGGTTTCAAATTGCATGTCAGAAAAAACAAGTCTGTGCTAAATAAAATATTTAATAAAGACAGATCAAAATAGACAAATAAATGGCGAAATTAATGAAAAACTCTCTTCTCTGCACACATGGCGTATACGTAATGAGAAGTCTATCGACTGTCGACGGCGGTTAAAATGTCAAATTGTTAAAAGCGAAATATCAAATATGGAAACGGCAGAGGCCACAGCAGAAATATTTAATGGCACTTTGCGATCAAAACATATTGATGCAACAATGTGCATAATTATTTTGTGCACTTGCAGCGAAATTATTTCAAATATGGCATAGTTTGTCGCACTTAATGTTATTCATTTTTCCAATTTCAGTTTCAATTTGAATATGCATATTAAATTACAGCCCAGAGTGTATTTTAATTTAATGCATAATGACAGTTTTGGTTTTTTGCAGGCTCTTCTGCCTTTTAAGTTGGCTATGAAAAATATACACTAGCTGTGGGGAGTATTTGTTTAACTTATAATTATAAAATATGTTTATGAAATTAACTGTTTAATTTGACTTTAAAAATTAATCTTGAGTCAATAAATTTATATAGTTAAAAATTTGTAATAAAGGATTTGATTTATTTTAATTACTTTTGTGTTTTATTTTAATTATCTCTCTTTTCTTTTCTTTACAACCTAAAACTTTTGCATACTTATAAAAAAATTAAGATACTGTGTTTCAAATTCTTAAAAGAACGCTAGAGCTTTGTGAAAAAACAACAAAAATATTTCGCTATATAAAATAAACTATTTTATTTAAGTTTTTAATGAATTTATGTTTTTCCTTTTTTTAAAATAAATCAATCAACTTTGTCTCATTACGTAATTAACTAAATAAATTAATGTTTATTTCTGTTTTCGGCTAGAGCATTTTAACTTCGTTCAAGCGGCTATTAACATTTTTTGTGGGCTGCCAATTTGGTTATTAACTTGGTGTCAGAATTAAATTCAATTTATTGCAAGCGCTCAATTTTTATTGCACACTGTTTTGACATGTTGCGTTGTTTTTTTTTTTTTTTTTTTTGGTTTTTTCGTACATATTTCAAATTTTCATTCCGCTTGACTTCAAACGCAATTAAGCGACACGAAGGATAACAAAAACAACAACAACAACAACGCCAATAACAATAATAGATGCAACGAAATGAGCAGCAAAGCGTGGCGCATGCAAATTATTGCAATTAATATTATTATAAGGCAATTGCGTTTTATATAATTAATTTAATTTTTTTTTATGTTGCGCTTTTCGTGTTGCGTTTTGCATGTTTTCATACCCTGCAGCCCTTTGAGTGAAAAGGGTATAATTATTTGATGCAAGTGTGTGTAATAATTGGAAGAAAGCTTTTAAAAATATTTTCATAGTCGTGAAGCCTGGCTGAGTTTTATAAAAGCAACTATCTCTCTATAGATTCCACTATTCAAACACAAGATAAGCTTAAAATGAGTTTCTTAGCTATTAAATCGATAAATATCGATATTACGTTATGGTTATTTGGGAATATTTCAAACTCTATACAGACTAAAACTTTTCGACAATAGATTCTCTTTTTAAGTATTTATTTAATTTATTACAATAATTGTCTGTATTTATATTTGGTTTACGCAATGTATTTCAAATATTTTAAAAGCTAGAGATTCCAATTTTTCGACTATAGATTCTCGTACTTCATTCGCAGTGGAAACATTCCTTTTTGTATTGATATCCATCCTGATTTTATGTATATTGATAACTATCTCTATAGCCAAATTGTTTCAGAGATTGAAAATATAAACTATAATGAAAAATACCCATTTCAATTATACATTTATACAAAATTATACTTAAGCTTTTATTTGAACTCAAATTAAGAAGCGCTTTTTCAGCTCTGAAAGTTTCACTAAAAACATTCGCTTAGTTCAAAAGTTACCTAAAAACATAAAGGCTTAAAAATATTTCTATCAACCGCCTTTTCTAGGGTATTTTCTAGTGCCATACTCTCAACTAAAGCAATCATACTTCATTTTTTTTTTAGTTGTTGAATTAAATTTTAATGTCGAACACACGGAGAGATATGAAGGCATCTGTGTGTGTGTGTGCTTGTTTGTGTGTGTGTAGCTCATATAAAACATCGTTTAATAGATTTTCGGGCACGTGCTGTTGTCAGACAAAAACACATCCAAACAAACACACACACACAGATAAGTGCGCATATTTATTTGCATGCACATGTGCCAATTGGCAATGCAGCCATCCGTGTGTGCGTGTGTGTGTGTGTGTGTGCGTGCGTGTGTGTGCAATGTTCTGATCCAAAAATGGCCCCAAAGCCAAGTGAACCGTATAAACAATTTATAGCCGTACCCACAACAGCATTTAGCCAGCAGCAGCAGCAACAACAACAACAAGCACAGCAAATGCCTGCTCATAAAAATGCAAAATGATTCAGCAAAAGCAACAACAACAAACACAATGCACTGCAAACTGCGACGCCGCCCCCCCCCCCCCCTTTCGGACTGGGCGTGGCATCATCATAAACCTCTTATTTGCGCTCCAAATGCAACAACAATTTGATAAATGTACAAACACAAGTTTTAACACGCAGCAGCAGCTGCACAAGAGTGTGTGTGCGTGTGTGTGTGTGTGTTAAAACTTTCGCTTGAGCTGTCAACGCTGACTGCGCTGCAAAGTAGACAACACTTTTTTTGGGGGCTATTGCCTTTCTATCAGCTTGCAGCTTAAAAGTGCCCAATTTTTCTCCTTAGCTGTCTCTCTTTCGCTCTTACAAACAGCTTACTCGCATTTCATGGGATTAAACAATGAAAATTTTATTAAGTTTAAGCTGCAACTTTTAAAAAGCTGAATGAATATCTTCCATTTAAAGCTAGCTGTTTTTTTGAACTTTAAAAATCTAAATAAAAGCAAATGTGATTAAGCTGAAAATTTCATAAGCTGCTTTTAAAATTTGTTACTTGACTGTTTAAACATATTTGGTTTATTTACATTAAAAAGTCATAAAGTTTGTGTCTAAACAGAAAAGGATTTTCTACTACAGCTCAATTTTCAGGTTTACATTGAGAACTTAAGCCTGATAATAATCTTAGCAGACATATTTATTAATAATATACAGAATATTTAATTATTATAATTAATATATTTCTTATAATCTTTTGTATTCAATGCCAAAAAAAAGTCAACTTCAATGTAAACTCGGACAATTTTTGGGATTTGTTTATCACTTCGCATATCGCTGACTGATGCGGGTTTCAAATTGCATGTCAGAATAAACAAGTCTGTGCTTAATAAAATATTTAATAAAGACAGATATAAATAGAGAAATATATTGCGAAATTAATAAAAATTGTTTTTTCTGCACACATGGCGTATACGTAATTAGCAGTCTATCGACTGTCGACGGCGGTTGAAATGCCAAACTGCAGAAATATTTAATGGGATTTCCGATCAAAACATATTGAAGCAATAATGAGCATAATTATTTTGTATTTTTCAGGGGTTGAAAACTTATTTTTTATAATTAAGTATTCATAAGTGAATGATTTAACAGTCTGCAAAGATATCTTTAACAAGCTTTAAATAAGAGAAATGTCTTTCACACGAGCTAAATTAAATAGTTTGTTCTAATCTTATAGTTTATTCTGGGCTTTGTAGTGACAGATAGAAGAAGCCAAACTGATCAAAGCCAATTCCAAAATTAAGGTGCCTCAAAATGTCAGTTTGTATTACACAAATCGTGGCAAATGCAAAAGGCTGTAATAAGCTCGCAGGACCACAGACATAGTAAACTGGCTGGCATAAATTTGGTGGTGCTTATGGTCTGACCTAGAGACAGGACGAAGCGAGGAAGGGCAAAGGACCACAGACAGGACACTGGAAGCTGGTCAGTGGGTTTTTGGAGCTGTGAAAAAGCGCTTAAAACATGAACTAAATTGAGAGCGACTGGTTGTTGCTGCAGTTGTTGCTGCTGCTGCTGGTGCTGCTGCAACTGTGGCCATTGCATTAGCTGCAACTTTTGTGCGTTAGTCAACAAAAACATTGCCGCAGTGACCCAAATTTGTGTGACCAGAACAACAGCAACAGTGCAACAGCAACAACAGTTGCTGCTGTTGTTGCTGCAACGCGGCTATTTTTTTTTTTTTTTGTGCACAACTGGCTCCGAAGGGGCGTGTGGAACCTAAGTTGGTTGCACGCAAAAGTAGCAACATAAAACTGACAGCAACAGCAGCAAATTAAAACAAACGAAACAATTTATTTATGTCGTTGTCAGCAGCAGCAGCAGCAGCAACTGCAGCAGCAACTGCAGCAGCAACTGCAGCAGTTGAAAAAACGCCGACGTCTAAAACAAAAGTCAAAACAATAAAAATTGTTGAACTGCGAATAACTCACAACAATTTTGTAACTGCAAATTTATTGGCAAAGTCCCATGGTGACCAAAAGCAACAACAACAATAAAGGCAGCAAACATCAAATAATACAAACAAAAACATTGACAGACCCCCTTTAAAATATATTGAAATCTTGCTTTAAAAAAAAAGTCAGCTAAGTTGTAAATTAAATAGAAGGAAAAGTGCTCAAAAATATAAATAAGCATTCACTTTAATATTTAAATTAATATATGAAAATAAACAATGATCTTAAATAATGCTTAAATCATTTTCGAGCTTAGCTGCAAATGGGAACGTATGAATAAAAATAGTAAATAAATATAAGCAAAATTGTAAATAAATAATAACAATAAAAATAAAGTTTAATTTAAATTTTTTGCATAAATTGCAATAAACACTGTAAATTATTAAAAACTTTTTTAAGTAAATTCCTTAACGTCAAAGTTTTATAAGTCAGTTAACTTAACAATTTTACAACCTGATTTTATAACAATTAACCTCATTAAATATTAACTTAGTTACCTGCATAGTTTTTTTGACATCAAATTAAAACGCTCAAAAAAAATTTTGTTCTATTTTATTTTTAATTAAGTCTCCCAGCAAAGTTGCCCAAAATGAAATCATTATTCACATTTGACAATTTAAATGCCATTTAAAGTATTTTCTGCAGGTCATTTATTTACGCAATTTTCACCATCTTCATTTTCATTGTTGTTTGGTTTGTTTTGCGCAAATATTCTATAAATGTTGCGAACATTCCTTAAAATTCTTAAGTGTTCCTCGAAACAGTTTTGCCTTTGATGGTTTCCGCTAGATGGCGCTGTGCCATAAAGTGCACAGGCAGTAACAACTTTTATGGCAAACTTTTATAGCGCCGGCAAAAGCTTTACTAGCTGTTTCCGCATCCGTTTTATAGGAAAGCTTTTCTGGTGAAAGCTTTTGCGAATGTTTTCTCCAAACGAAAAATGTCTACACTAAACGCTACTCGACAAAATTAACAGACGATTGCACATTTGAAATTTAATTTGAATAGTTTGTACTTTGTTATGGTAGATATTATTATAATAGTAAATATTTTATTTAAATTCTTAATTGTCAGACAGAAAAGCTCATAAATTCTCTTTTATAACGTGAAAAAATCAAATGAAAATTAAAAATAATAATAAATTAAAATAGCCATAACACTAATAAGAATAAATTCAAATAAATATGGTTATAATAATTTAAAAAAAAAGTAATCGTAAATAAAAATAAAAATATGCATTAAATATTTTCTAATCATTTACACATTTTTTTTCCCCAATATATTTGTAGTTAGAGTTAAATATAAAATATATACATAATAAAAAGTAGTGTTTAAAAGTAATATGTATATGCATTATAAATACTTTCAATGAAAGCTGCTTTATGAAAGCTCTCTAAATTATTTTTTTATTTTGATCATACATATACATATTCCATATTTATATTCTTTCTAAAAAAACTATGCCTTTTTCTTTATATATGTACATTTATATATAGTATATGCATTTTTGTACCTTATTGTTTAGTTAAACTGACCGAAAGGCCGTCGATTCATCACGGTCGATATTCGAATGACAGATTCACCTATGGGAAATTTGCATATGGCGGCAACTGTGTGCAGCAGAGTGCAGCTCAGTGGAAACGGTCTAAAATCAACAGAACCACAAACAGGCACAAACAAAAAAAATAAAAAATAAAAAAAATAGGCGCGCCGCAAGCATAATAATAACACTAACCATAATAATCTGGACAGACCGAGGCGAGTCCTTTGGCTGCCCATAAATCAACCAGCGGCAACAAAGCCAACGTTGCGTTAATTGTTAATAAAACAAAAACAATAAAAAACGCAATGCGCTTCCCTGTCTGACGGTCCTTTCGTCCGTCGAGTCGAGCGCAGCCTTTTGTTGCATTGGAGCGCCGGAAGGACATTGTTTGCTCAGCGCCCCCAGGCATTGTCAATAAATTGTATGTGAGATTTATTGTCTCTGCCGCTAGAGAAATGGCCCCGAAACCGGACAATACGCAACACTAGCCGCCAGCCCATTTCTCTATTACTTGTTATCCTTGTCGCTGTGGCTGTTAATCTTCTTCTTTCTCATCTTGTTGTACTTTCTTTGGGCAGCAATTTACAATTAGAGAAAGAGATAGAGTGAAACAGTGTAGACAGAGTGAAAAGGAGGGTGATAGCGGAAAAAGGATATTAACAAAAACTATTCATTTTTTATGTATATCAGTTAGGCTAATCATGGAACGAAATGGAATGGAACCGAATGAAATGGAATGGAACGGATTGAAAAGACATCTAATGTTAGGTAATGAAAGAAAAAACTTAACAAAGTAAAACAAAGACGAATTTAAGCAAACCAAATATAAGCATATAAAATAAGAAAAATGGAAAAGATAGTTGATCAAAATTAAAAGGAAATTAAATTAAATTTGAGAAAAGGACGCAAAACTAAATGAAATCTATTGGAAAGCAAATAATTTAATTAAATTTTGTAGAGAAAAAGTAAATTTAATGTAAGGAAACTATATTTAATACAAAGGAATCCAATGGAATAGAGCTGGAAAGAATTGACATATACAGAATTAAATTTAACATAAGCAAACAATAAACATATAGAGAGATACATTTAGAAGAGCAAAAACAAATAATTTGAAATGCCACGAAATCAAATCGATATTAAATTTAAATAAACTAAACTAAAGCAAACGAAACTAAACGCATCGCAATTAAATGCCATAGAATGCAATGGAAAAGCGCTGAATAAACAGACCAAAAATCACATTAGCTAAAATTGAACGAAACAATTGATAATATCACAGTGCCAAATTAAATAAAACATAAAGATAATATCATATGGGCAAACAAAATATAAATTTCTGCTCAGCGTGGCGTGCAACATTTTAGCGTTGGGGCAATGTGTTGCAATTTTATGGTCTGCTACCTTTGAACTTAACAAATGTTCGACAATGGCAATGCAGGTGATGCTCGGGGAAAGAAAAACACCAAACAAATGCACAAAAATTACCATTTAAATTGATAAAGTGCAGGCAAGGAAAACAAATTGCATTTGAAACTGTTGGCAGAAACTATTTTTGAAATTGCAATCATCTATTACAGCCATTAAGGAAACTAAAGCTCACAGAAATTTCTGTCTATCAAGTGCAACGGACGAGAACTGAGTGTGAGCACTGAAAAGATGTGCACTTTGCAAATAACATTTAATTTGGTGCGTATACGTAATATTTGAAAAGAAGTACGTATACGCAATATTTAATAGAAGTAGATATTAAAGCATTTATGTTTCAGACTGTTCTTTAATAATTTCAAGAAGAGTGTAATTTTTGGAGAATAATAGATTAAAGTTCATTTTATAAATGAAATGGAGCACATATTATTTAATATACTTATTTTAAAAGATATGAAATATTTGCAAATACAATCAAATAACATTCATAGCTTTTATTGAATAACTGAAATCAAAGACATTTAATTTCTAATTGGCAGTTCGAGTTGAGTTAACAGGTCACGTTCGAAGCAGACAAATCACATCGAATGGGTTTAGTTGAGAACAGCAGGTGGTATCGATAATTGGCGTAACTCAAATCGATAACAGGTAACAGAGAAAACGACGCCCATTAGCATAAAATTAGCGGCACAAAGAGACCAAAATAAAGTGAAACAAATGCCGGAGGGAAATAACCAGACAGACAGAAACACAAACACCTGTACAACAGGTAAACAGTTTAAAGGGGTTGAGGGTTGGACTCTTCAGGGGGTTGCTTTAAGTACGTGTGACTAGCTGCTTTATTAGTCAAAGGCAATCAAATGCAAAAATGTCGAGCATATCAAATTTACAAACACACACTTTGCGAGGGTATTTTGATTAAGGCATTAAATTTGTGTCAAATATTAAAGAAAAAAATTTATAAGATATTGAAATCATAAACTAATTTTATTCTTATAGCAATAATTATAACTTTATAAGATTTTGCATTGTAAAGAAAAAAAGAAAGTTCGAATCAATATTTCAAAAACTGTTCTATATAAATACTTTTTAATAATTTTTAAGATTTATATTTGTATAGGAAATAAAATTGAATAGTATAAACAACTTAATAAGACCTAGATAAAAAGGAATGCATTTTTTTCACTATGCCGAAATTGAAAGCAACTAATTTCCATTTAATTATTTGATATAATTTTTGTAATAAATATTTACAATATTTATTAAGGAAATCGAATTGTTTTCGAAGTCTTAAACAAAGTAAAAGTGAGACCCATATTAAGTAAGTGCATTGAATATTCGTCATACGGAAAGCTATGAAATTTATATATTGCTTTTTTTTGTTGTCAATTTATTTTTGTTTGAGTTTCGAGTTGCGAGCTGCGTGGCTGCAACTGAGGCGATGGCAGTTGTTGGCTTCGAGTTGTTGCACAAACTTGTACAACATGAAAATGACAAGCCTGGGAAATAGGCTAAAGCCAAACACACACACACACACATCTAAACACACACAGCAGGGAAATGACGCCAGAAGGCAGGCAAAAACTCGCATGTGGGCAAATTGATGGTAAAGGAGGCGGACTGGGGGCATGGCAGGCTCATTAACTTGGCATTGTATACAAAATGTGTCGCCAGGCATTTCCATTTACTCACACACACACACAGACTCATACACGTGTCTGTTTGTGACTTTCAATTGCGTTGCAATTACTTCTAGTTTCTATCTAGATAAGAGTAAATTCCCACACATGTTAAACTTTTCTTGTTGTTTCTGTTTTTTTTTTTTTTTTTTTTTTTGATTTGATTTGCCGCCTCTTTGGCACAAATTGAGAAAAGTTTTTCACCCCATCAGTGAGTGAGCAAACTTTACTAATTAGAAATAATGCAGTCACCACCGAGAAGAGCTGGCCGCCTTAATAGAAGATTTGACTACAACTCTTCAGTTTACCTGAGTGGGCGTAAGGGGGCGTGGCCCCCCTCAAGACTCAACCCTCAAGTTGCGACAGCAAAGCAAGAGTTATTTATAATAATAACATTACAAGGACCTGAGCCAAATGAGCTTACCAAGGACTCAATTTTAATTGAATTTGATTCTGAGAAATTGTAAATAAGGCAAGAATCTGTATATATGTACATTAGCGAAGTAAATGGGTTTCTATGTGAATAAAGATTTTCTGTGTTTCATTTTTATTTGTTGCCAATGCCAATTAAAAATACCTATGCATACTGTTTATAAGTATATGTCAAACTTTACTATTACTATACTTTTTATATAACAATGGAATATAATAATATACTTAAGTATGTATATTAATGACATATACATACATTTCTGTTCTTTATGATTAACTATGAACCTTTTTTAAGTTGCTTTTATTTAATGAAATATATGTTAAATGATTTATATATACCAATGTATATGTTTTTATAAGCTGAATATATTTATTACGATATGTCAAAAATAGTTTGCTTCCAGATATACTTATATGAAATTTTATTATAAATTATTCTTGAATAATTCATTATAAATTATAAGCTTTATCATAAAATAAATTAAATTTCTTTCAATTATTTTAGAGAGCTTTGCATAGATTTCTAGTTTTCTAATAAATTAAATACAAAATACATAAAAGCAAAACCTGGTGTACTTAAATAGAATGCAAGAAGATGAAAGTATCAATTAAATACAATAAATAAATCTAATATTTAAAATTTGTTGGGACCTAATAAAAAGTGATTTATAAAAGAATTTCGGCAATATTTTTAATTATTGTAAGCACAAAATTTAAAATGATTTCACCAAGTATGTAAAGAATATACTTGTCTTAAAAGAAGAGCGCATTTATTAAACTTGTTATCTTATGAACTTCAATATTTATTTATAATAAGTTAAAAATTTGCAACTTTCAAATAAAAAATAAAAGTAAAAACACTCTCTCAAATAAGTTTTAATCGCCGCATTAAACTTAAGTTTAAGTTTCTGTTTAATGTTGTTTTATTGATCCAACAAATGCGTTTTATCGATTTCGAATAACAATAAAAAAAAAGGAACGCCAACGACAATTTTGTAAATCACATTTTCATGCGCCTGTGAATGCAGATAGAAAATTTAGTCGATTTATTCGTGAATAATTTGGTTCCTTTTTTGCTGTTTTTGCTTTCCTTCCTGCCAAATTCAAAGGCCGCATGCGACGGAATGCGGCGAACTGCGGGCGCCTGCATAGTCAAGGATATCAACACACACACGCACACACACAGGACTATCAGCCTGGCTAAGAGCGTGAAAATAATTCGCATGCTGCGGCAGTAAATCACGAGGCCCCCCAAATGCAATTAGACGCATTAGCGTCAAGGGAAAGGGCAAATGAGAAAGTTGGGGGCGGGACATTAGCGAAGGCCACGCCCGCCCAGCCAACAGCCGCCCACCCACGCACAATATTATGCATGAATTGGCCAAGGAATTGGAGAAATATTCAATTTGCGGTTTAATTAAATCACACACAAAATGTCAATCAAAAGCAGGCGTCAACAAATAACAGCGTCTAATTAGTAACCAAAAAATAATAACAAAAAAAAAAGAAAAGAAAAAGTAAAACAGCAGCAGCAAAATTCAAGAACAAGAAGCAACAATAGAGATTTGTTTGGCATTTGCATTTTATTTGGTCGCAAATTGAAAAATGCGACGCCAAAGCCATGAAAACCAATCAAATTACGTTTGACCAGCCAAGGGCGCTGAGAGCGGTATAAGAGGGGGTGGAAGGGGGGGATGTGACTGTGACTGCCACCCAAAGTCTGCCCCTGCCCGTTTTGACTTCCCCCCCCCCCCCTCCCCCCGCCCGCATCAAATATTTATGCCACTCGCAGCGAAAGCGAAATCAAAATCCGCAGCAGGACCAAAAAAAAAAATATATATATAAAGGGGGAGGGGGGATGGGGAAGTTGTTGCTGTTGTTGCCACTGGGCGCGTTTAGTCAGCGTGCAAATTAGCCAGCCAATTGGCAGTGACGAAAACAACAACAACAACAACAACAACAATGGGAACAATCAGACTTTGCCCCGCCACGTGAAACTTATCGTTTTGGGTGCTCCAAATTAGCGCCCGTATTTTTGGGGGCACGTTCATGTGCCGCATTTGCCGCCTGCTGCGGCCATTAAAATTAGCGCATATCGCCCCCAAAAATGACAACGCTGCATTTCGCATTTCGCATTTCGCATTTTCATATTTTGCATTTTAGCGCAAATTTGGCACGCAAATAGCTTCTAATCACGGCCTAAATGCAATCGCATTGCAATTTTGCCAGCCAGAAAAGAACAACGAACTAAAATTTACCTCATGCATATATTTTAATTGCATTTGAAGTGGCAGCGAAGCTAAATTTACAAACTTAATTTAAAATAATAAAACAGCTAACTAATTGTTAAAAATAACTAAAACAAATAAATAATGTTAAACAGAAAGTAAATATTATTTTTAATTTATTAAACATTAACTCGATTTTTTTACTTTATCTATTTCTATGTACATACATATGTATATTTGTATTCTGTTTTGTTGGACATTTATTTATATTTCCTCTTATATTGATTAGCTGCAACACTTAAAAATGCCTTTGATTTTGCAATTCCCAAGCACAAGTCACGTTTTAAGTGCACTTCCAACCATTAATTCTCTTCCTCTTCCTCTTCCTCTTCCTCTCCCTCTCCCTCTCCCTCTCTCTCTCTCTCACACACTCCCTCGCTTCCTCTCGCTAGGGAGCCCATTTATTTATTTTTCAAATGCAACTCCCTCCAGTGGGATTTGTTGCTGTGTGTTAATGCAAAAATGTCTTCGGGGCAAATTTGCCGGTGGAATTTAATTTAGCCAGAATTTTGCAAGCTTTTCAATCCGACAAAATTCAATTATCGGTTTCGGCGGTCAACCAAGCAACGACGCCAACAGGACATCTATGGGCAAGGACTTAGAACGAGAACGGGAAACGACCAAATTGAAGGGCAATTAATATTTTGTGTATGTGTGATTTTTTTAGTATTTACATTGAGCATACGCAACGTGTGACGCTTTAAACGCATTTAGCTTTAAGCGCGCGACAGGCGGCCAGGGTTGTCACAGCCACTGCAGGGTTTTCTTTATTTACTTAACGCTTTGTTGTGGCCATCGCTGCTGCTGTTTGCCGCTGTGGCCAAAATGCAAATTCAAGTGCGCGCATAAATCCAAAAAAGAGTCGAGCACAAAAAAAAATAAATGATGAGAATAAAAAGCCAGGCACAAAGGTTTCGGGTCCGCTGGCTGCGGGCTGCCAATGACTGCGCTTTGTGGTTTATTTACGAATAAAAGCGAATATAAATATGTACGAAATAAATAAAAAAAAAAAAAATATATATATATATATAAAAAGTTGCAAAAGGGAAAATGGGCTGTGGACTGTGGGCGTGGCAGACAGCAGCAATTTGCTGTAATTACATTTCGTACATTTCGTGCATAAATACATATATATATATATATATATGTATAAGCCTTTCATCATCTCTTGCATCATTAGAGCAACTGCCCCCGGCCACGCCCCCCGCTGGCACTGGCATGTGCAACATTGCGGCAACTAATGAGACCGGCCAAAGCTGGACAAGCGAAGCGAGCGCAATAAAAAACCAAAAAAAAAAGGCAAATTAAAAATTGCTCAAACAACAAACAGCCAACATCGGCATTGGCCAAACGGCAATTGCATTTTCAAGTTGTTGCTGTCTCAAGTGGCGCCACAAAAGCCCCTTCCCTTCCACCCCCTGCCACAACCCTTTTGTGAGTTCTGCCCAACTTTCACCATATTCCCACAAATGACTAATGGATTGAAGTTGTGGCCAGTTTCAACAGCTGACTTTAAAAATATTTCCCCTTCAAGCCAATCAACTGCTTGAATTTTGCAACTATTATTTTTTTGTTGAAGCTGAAAAAGTGCACAATTCTCATGCTTAACTCAATTTAGCAAAACTAAATCCACTTAACGCCCGGGAAAAAGTTTAGTTCATTTAATGCCCACTGGAATTCATAGAAATGCCAAAAACTTCAGAAATAAACTAAATTTTGTAACAACATTTTTTGCTGCTGGTATTTTAAATTGCATTAATTTTAATGCAAGCGAGTTTTTCAATTCAATTCCAGTGTGGCAACGCCCAGGGTGGCAGCACCACATCCGGTGGCCAACAATAAATCAAGTGTGAGTTTGCAAATGGAAGCAGAAATAGTTCTGGTGACAATAATTACTAAACGTCAAATTAAACCAAGTCTGGCAACACAAAGTTGCACAATTGCATGGCATTAACAAGTCTGGCAACGCCAAACTCTAAAATTAACATGTTTGCCAAACGCTTCGTTGGAAAAGTTTAATCTTACAATATAGAATATAGCTAATATTTATATGGCAACACCAAAAGTGACAACTTGAACGCTTCTAACGGTATTTAAAAAGAGTCCAATTCCCAAACAAGTCTGGCAACGCCAGGTATTCCATAAAATTCAACCTAAGCTGCGTTAATCTTAAAATTAAGAACTTTCACACGTGCAGCCTTTAAAAAAGCAGAAAAAATATAATAACAATTATGAAAGTACTTAAAGTTCAAAGCTCGTCCAATTACCTCGATTTACAAACAATTTTTTTAAATGGACAAAAAAAATTTGCATATGTTAATTTTACATAATACAATTGGCTTTTTTTTCCGGCTATCGAGAAAAAGTTGTTGCTGGGCAATAATAAAAACAATATAAAAGTTTTAATTTTCTCCAAGTTCACAATTGTCACGTAAAATGGGCTGCGTATAATTTGCAAAGCCAGGAAAAAATACAATTTACAATTTGTCATAAGCCACATTACAATTGTCAGCCAATTGAGCACAGAGGAAGGCGAAATGGGGTATATTGAATTAAAGGTGCTTTAGTTTGTTTAAAAATTAATTAAATTATATATTAAGAAATGGTTTTAAAGAGGTTAACGTAAGGTTTTAATTTTTAAACTTAAAAAACCTGTTTATATTTAATTCAAATTTATCAAAATGAAAGTAAACATATTAAAAGAAATATAATAAAAATATAATATAATAATTTAAATATTAAATATTTTACGGGGTATTTCGCAGTCGACAACTACCATTTGCGGCACTCTGCAGAGGGAAAAAAAAGGGAATCTCATAAGCGTTGCCTGATTGCACATTGTGCTCCATCGTAAATATTTAAATCAAACGCAAAGCAGCTGCAATTATAAATGCTGAATAATGGCGGCAAAAAAAAATCTGGGAAAAAAACACGAAAAGAGGATAAGAGGGAAGTGGAAAAATCGCTGCAAGTCCCGTGGGGAAAATGCGGCGGTTTTTTGTTCCGTTGCATGCGTTCATTGGCAGCGATTATGCAAATGGCAAAGACAAAAACTCGCACACACACCAAGCACACACACACACACACACACAAGCACACACTTTGGTGAGGGAGGGGGGAGTGTGGGGGAAAGTCACAGTTAACATGCGTTTCTGTGTGCGGCAAAGTTATAAATATAAATTAAGCAAATGTGTTGCATAAATTGTTGTTGTTGTTGTTGTCGTTGTTGGTTTTACCAAGGCCAACTAAGGTGTGTGTGCGAGTGTGTGTGCTTGGTGTGTGTGTGCGAGCTAACGACAAAGTAGCAGCAAAAATTACGAGCCACAAGTTTAAGACAGGGCAACAGCAGTTGCTGCAGTTTCAGCCACACACCCAACTGCAACAGATGCCATGCCAAAAGCACTTACCAACTAGTGCTTTAGACATGTGCCCAGTTAGCTATCTCAACAGCTGTCAGTTAAACGATAATTTAGTTGGCTAAAAGCGAAAAGTTAGAAAGGAACATTGATTTAACAGCTTCTAAAAAGCTTTAAGCTTGAAGCAAACTTAGTATAAAATGTATTTAATGCTAAATAAATAAATAAATATTGAATTTAAGTCACTTCTTCAATTTATAGAACTTTTGCATCAAGAAATCCTCATATAATTTTGCCTAATCAAAGAAATTTCTGTTATGTAAGTATAAATTAAAGAAAGGCATGCGAAAACTACTTCCAAGTATATTACAATAGCATGTTATATAGCTCTAATCTATATTTGTAGTCAAACTCTTCAGACCTATTAAATGGACGGAGAAATATATTTTTCATATAAATGACAAACAACTTTCATATTGAATACTTCTCAGAACTCAAAGTAATGCATGCGAGAAGCACTTCCGAATGCATGTGGTTCTCATGTAATATGGGAAAAGTGAAAAGCGGCTTTCAACTAGCAAATAGCAAAAGCTGTGCTCAGCAGTTACTATCAGTACCAAGAAATAAATCAAGTCAAGCGCCAAAGTACACGCATTAGGTAAAGGATTAAAGGCTTCGCATCCTGCGAGCGGATAATATATTGTTGGCATTCTCAGAAAACAGTTAAGCTACTTATTTGCACAAGCATATACATATGTAAATATATTTTTATGCTTATCAAATAACAGACAAGTCGAAGGTGAACGTTAAGTGCTGATAAAGCTTATTTGACTTATTTAAAAGTCTAAGTTTTATTTTATATTTATATTATTTTAATAGTATCTTATTTTTTTGATGGCCAAATTGAGGCAACTTGTTTCCAACTGGGCAATGAAAATTCAGGCAGTTTGTGTGTTGTGCGTGTGTGCGTATTTTAGCATGGCTGACTATAGTGATACCACAATATTTGCATATCATATATGCATAAACACACGCGACATTCCGGCCAAGCTGCAAGTTGCAATTAAGTTAGATGCACTCTGCACAGGTTGTGCGTGTGTGCGTGTGTGCGAGTGTGTGTTAGAGTGATGATACTATACAAATGAGACAACTGCAATTGAGCACAACAAACAACGAAGTCGACAGTTAACGTCTGCCACCTGAACTTAGTCAATCAGTCAACACACGAGGCGATGACAGAAATGGCAAAAACAACAGAGAGTTCCCGGACAAGCTGAGCAGACATATGCACATGTCTTTGCTTTAGTTAAATATGCACATGCATCAAATGCACACAACACAAGCACGCACACACAAACACACACACACACACATACACTTGCAATAAAATAGGCAGCAGACAAATTGTGTTGCCTACTTTTGGGCTGACAATTTCAAGTGGCAGCAAACGAAAAATGTATGCAAAACGCCAGAAAGAGAAAGTGAAAGGGTATAAGAGCGAGATAGCTTGCATGAATTTGATTCATTTGATCGAATTGGAATTCGATTTCGTTTGCGATTTTGATGTAACGTTTTAAGCGCGAGCAAAACAAGTAATTAGCGTAATTGCCGGTAATTGAATGTAATTCAACTGGTAATTGCAAGTCGACAATTTAAGCGCGTAATCATATCTACGAACCACATGCAAATCAATTGCAGCGCACGGACATTTTATTGCGTCAAGGTAAACAACAGTAATTAAGCAAAGATTTAAAAAAAAGTGTATATAAGCTTATTAAGTGTATTTAAAAAAATTATTGAAAGTGTGTTTAAAGCAAAGAATTTGAGCAGCGAATAGAAAAAGTTTTAAATGAGAAATCTTGAATAAACAATAGAATAGAATCTTAAGTTAGTTTGCCAACTAAAAAATTCATATTTCATTTATCTTAAGAAGAATTTTTTGAGTTATGATAACAAACGAACATACATGTATAAATAGTAATATATAAAAAAACACATTTTAAAAATTAAAATGTAAGTAATAAGAATATTAAGTACATAAATAATACTTTCAGATTTTTCTAAAAAAATATAAAATTTAACTAAAACCAGTATTAATATTTCTTTTATATTTGCCCTATTTTGATACAACAATTCTTTCACAACGAAGAAACTGCTGTCAATAAATTCAAATATTTCTGAAAGGAAAATGTAAATAAACTTTTGTTTAACTGTCGCTTTTGTGCCTTTGTTAAAGTTTCCCTTGAAAAAGTTTTGTTTATCTTAAGCCAACTTTTACATCATTATTTGAAAAGAAGATTTTTTCCTTAGACACATTTTTAATCATTTTTTCTAAAGCACATTAAAGGCAAAGTCCCGCAAAAGAAAACATGACTAAGCTGTTCTAGTAAAACTGAGAGACAAGCGAATAGGGTTAAACGAGCTGACAAACAAAGCTAAATTATGTAATTATATACATTAAACAATTATAAAACATTGTCTTAAGACAAAGTTGTTACCGAGTAAAGCAATGGAAAACAATTTCCTTTCAACTGTTTTAATGCTCAACCAAAAAAAAGGAGACAATAAATTATTAATGATTTCATGTTAAAAGAAGCTTATGTACATAATGAATATTAAGGAGAAATTGACGGGAACCAAAGACACAAAGGATATGCAGACCTTCAACAGTCTGGCAACTCTGCAGCTAAGATCATAAACTCGGTTTGTTATATTAGGAAAACAATTGAATTGATAAATTAAATTTTCAACTTAAATTTTCCCAAGTTCGAGTCTCATATTTCAAACCTTTGTTAAACTTAACTGCAATTTCCCATACTCAATAAAGGTGTTTGATTAGAAAGTTTCAAATTTCTTAAACAAAATTAACTTATTAGCTGATAAACTAAAATAGTTTCGCCGATAAAAATCAATATTAAACCCAACCAAAATCTACACCTTCATCATTTTAAAGAAACTTTCCCCCAAATGGGAAGCGTAACTCTCGATTAAAATATGTATTTAAAGCGCGCTATTCATCCCTTCAAACGGTTGTTGCCGCCCCCAAGTCACGCTTATCGTTCACCTAATATATGCATTATCATTGCTGATTACGTGCTGGCCCGTGGGTGAGCAACTGCTTATCGTAAATGTTGCCCACTCTCCACGGGACGCACACCGCAGTTGGCAGTTGGCAGTTCGCAGGACTTGGCCCCGCATCCTTTTTCCCGTGGAACACGTTGCGCAAATACAATTGCATTTTCCGCTACTTCATTGCTGTGTGCACTTTTCACTTAATTGCACACATTCAGACACCCACACCCACACACACACAGATTCACACACTCACTTGTCCAACTATTCAAATCATAAAATTAGCACACTTACACAGACACAAACACACACACACACACATAGACAGCCAAATCAATTAAAACACAAAGCGCTCGCTGCTTCGGCACGCAAAAAAAAACTCCAGCGAAAAAACGTGCAGAAATGCGTTTGGCTTAGCGGGAAACGAAGAGCAGTTACCCTGTAAATAATAAACTGATAGAAAAAATCCCTAATAATATATGTCTTTATATTTATAAGCTATATATTCTTTTTTACCCTAGTTAATTTTTATATAAATTTCCACAATTTTAAATATGAAATACTTGTCAATAAATTATATTTGCTAGTGACAGTTATTTCAATCTTTTTTTTTTAAATGTTTTGTTGTTCTTTTTGCGTTTTTATGTCTTTCATAAGTTTTTTATTTTTTTAAAGTTTTCATATTTTTATGTTCATAATTTATGTAGGGCTTATTTTTATTTATTTATGCATTTATAAATATTTATCAAAATATATTTGTATTTCTACATATTTATTTATACAAACATGTGGAAATGTTGAGTGGCTTTATAATGTTTTAATGTTTCGAATTTTTGTAGATATTTATTTAGTTCTATTAACACATACATTCAAATATATTTAACCACATAGTTTGATATGTATTAAAATTTAGTATTTGAATATATATATATATATATACATATGTTTTAAATATTTTATTTTTATATTTTAATATATATATATATTTATTATTTATTTATTATTTTTATAATTTTAATTGACATTTATTTATTTTTTTATTTGTATATATTTTCTTAAGAGCTCAACAAAATGGAACCAATTTAAAGTTATACAAATAAATTGTATGAATTTTATTTTCAAAAAATTAAAAATTAATTGTTTTGCTTTTGAATACAAATCTGAGGAATTTGTACAAATTTTTTAAGCTTAAGTCTATTTTAAGTAAAAGTTTCTTTTCAATTGACTTTCAACAATCTATTTTTTTTCATTAATTTAAGTCACGCACAGCCTGAAGACAATTACAATATACCCGAGGAATTTTCGTTTTAGCAGCGCGCTTTTTTTGCTGGGTATAAATAGGTAAAAGTGGGCGTGGCGTGGGCGTGCGATGTTCTTGTTGTTGGCAGTGAGTGAAGCGGCAAAAAATCTCTTGGACGCCGCACGGTATGCAGCGACATGGACGGCGTGGCGCCACTGAAACTTGGTTGGGGCAAGGAGCGTGAGGCGCTGGCATTTTTGTTGCATAACTTGCGGCGCGCTTGTGGCCAAAATACCCGCACAGGTGCCAGGCTCTCTGTGTGTGTGTGCGTGTGTCTGATATAAAATGCAAATGCTTTAATTAAAAGCTTTGCAGCTTCACTAAAGCATGGCGCCGCACGTGGGCGTGACAAAGCGCCCCAAAAGTGCCGAATAGGGCAGCGAATTGGTGTGTGTGTGTGTGTGTGTGTGTGTGTGTTAAGAGTGTTGCATAGTTTTTAAAGTTTCGGCGCGTGTCGTCATGTGCCATCCGCCATTTTTGGGCAGGGGACGGGGGGATCCAACTTTAAACAGGTGGGCGGCCGCCACGCCCCCTTTAGGCTACGCACATGTTTGTTGTGATTTTTATTGCATACTCTTTTGCGTCCCGCAATTTATGCACGAGATTTCAAACAATTTCTTTTTGACTCCCCCCTCCCCTCCCCCCCCAAAAAAAAAAAAAATGCTTCTGCTGTGCTTTGCATAAATTTAGCCCAAAAGTTGTTGATACTTAGTTGCAGATGATGAGGGAAGCAGCGACAGCAGCCCCCTTACAAAAACAAAAATAAAAGAAAATAGGTAAGAAAAAACTACCCCTGCCAGGTGGTTGTGTCTTAAAAGCATGCTGGCAAATTTGTTAATCATGTAGCTCGTCTATAAGTTTCACTATTTTTCTTTATTTTTTTTAATTTATTTTTTTTTTTTTTTGCTGTCTGGCGAAAATCTACAACAAAATTCTTTGCTTTTTTCAGTTAATGAATAAATACGTAATGTGAAATGTGAAATGAGAAATGCGAAGCAAGTGAATGGTGGTGAAAAAAAACCTGAGTACTTAAAAAAGGTTTCCGAGGCAATCACACAAAAGCCTCGTCGCAGAACTTTGACAACAACTGAAAATCCATGACAACACTCGCAGCAAAGTGAAATGTTGAAGCCTCATAAAATGCAAAATGAATTCAATTTCAATTTCAAGTTGATTTTCATTTTCATTTCCATTTTCAATTTGCCTACGTTTATTAAATCCATTTGAATACTTAAGTGTTTATTTCTTATATTTCATTTCATTCTATTTTCGATTATAGAAAATTGATTAAAATTCTTCGAAAGGAAGTGAACTTGACAAGCTGTCTCGATTAGTAGCTTCATTTTATATTTGTCACCTCTTAATTGAATACCATAAAACAATCAAAAGAAAATTAAAGAAAAATATGACAGAAAAAAAGGAAATTGATTTGTCTAAAAAAAAAGGAATAAAATGACAAAGGATTTTATTTCTGTCAAGTTGTGAAAGTCGAGTCAATTAAAACATTTAAGAGAAAGTTAAAGATACTTCAATGCGCACACTTAATATAAAGAGTTTACTTTAACACTGATTTACAAGGCACACATAAGTTTATAAAGAGCTTTCAGTGTACACTTTATTTAAAAGCAGCTTTAAAAGCTCAAAAAGCTTTAAGCGAGCTTTAATGTGTTTTATTACAAAGGCAAGTTTAACTAAAAGTTTAAAAAAAGCTTACACAGATCCCATGAGCTTTAAGCTACCTCAAGTATATGAAGGGAAGGATATTAAAGATAATTTCAAACTTAAATCTGAACCAAAAATAAGCTTCTAAACTTGGGATTAAAAAAAGCTTTTAGATAGCGTATAATTAAGTTAAATTAAAACTGAAAGCTTTCGTTGATCTCATGAGTCTTAAACTACCTTTGATGTAGAAAGTAAATATAATAAAGTTCATTTAAACCTGAAAGCTGAATAACAATAAAGCTTTATTTTATTTTATTTTAAAAGTACATTAAAGCTTTTATTTTAAAGACATGCATAAACCCAAAATAAGAACTTCAATATCTTAAAGAACTTTAAATAGTTGTAAGAGTCTTTAATACACCCCACTTCAAATAAACTGACTGTGTGGATGGTAGAAAAGTTTACATCAAACTGATAGCTGACTATAATTAAGTGTATATTCAAGTATGTATTTATTTATTTGCAATTCAACAAAATGAATTTGAATTTGAATTCACATTGGATTTGGAATTGAAACTGTCAAGCTGTCTGGCTGGCATCATTAAGGAGGAAGGACATGACAAACTAAAGTTTTGCAGTTAAATTATTCAGAATATTGCCATCATCTTTGACTTTGAGCCGGAATCAATTGAACAGCGTCCAAAGTAAGCAACAAGATAAACACTTGTATGCCTGCCAGGCTCAATTGAAAATCAGCTCAAAACTTATTCATGCCAACTTGGCCAACAACAACGAGAAAGCCTTCAAGAGCGGTAATCGCAGCTGCCAGCAATTGGTTAATGTCTCTGAGCGGGTGGGAGGGGAAAGGGGTAAACAACAAATAACATAATTAATTAGGTGCAACTTGATACTGTTTAGCAATGCCCCAAAGGCGGGTATTCCAGCTGGACGAGCGAGTGTGTAACAACTTAAAAGAGATATGTTAAAAGATGTGCACTTGATTAGATACATACATATATAAAACAATTTTAATAACAATTACATTACTTCCATATTAGCTTCCTGCCTTTCAATATATTCACGTCATTTTCTTGGCTATAGCACAAATAATCTTAATTAAAAACAATTACTTTTTACAAATTGAGTTACTTCAGAAATATATTAATATATATTTTAATTAAATACTATTAAAGACGTACAGTCTCCTAATATATATATATATATATATCTGTACTTAATTTTCTTGTTTTAATGAGTCTATCAAAGATATAATCAATCGAATAATTTAACACTCAAAGAAATATTAAATTAAGTATTAAATACTTGTCTTAAGTTAGAAACCAAATTCTTATATCAATAAGAATTAATTCAAACCCTTAAATATTATTATTAGCTGTTCTTCTTTCTATGTTTAATCCAAACTATTCTATTATTTTTTTGTTCTCTTCTTTAATATATTAATATATATTACAAGTTAAGTTTATGCCTCTGATTAATTTTTCAGAAGTAGACAAAAAAATATCTTTTATTAAAACCTTCTTTTTAATATAATATAATATATAATATAATAATATACAATAAGCAACAACATTTTGTAAATATACAAGATTCTTCATATATATTTTTTTATTTAAGTACTTGCATATATTTAGGTATATAGTGTATTTAATATTCGTAATGTTAACCATCTATGTTTTTTTCTTGTAGTTTTCTTGCCTAAACAGACAACAAAAAAGCTGTTGGCGACTTCATTAGCAAGTGTGTGTGTGTGTGTGTGTGTGTGTGTGTGTGTAGGTAAATCGCGGCAAATGATCTGAGGAAAAGAGGCAAAGGCAATTCGAGGGCATCAGCAAAACTGGGCAACATTTATATCATGCTCAACTAATTGCAGAAGCGCCCAGCAAAGGGGAAATGTGTTCAGGCAAAGTAACTATGTGTGTGTGTGTGTGTGTGTGTTGGTCTGTGTGTGTGTGAACGCGTGTGTGCACATGCATGGCCATAACATAAATTCTCATAAGCATAATGCTTTGAAAATTGAAGCAAAACGGGGCCACGGCAAACTACACGGCAAGGACCTCGCCGAGTTGGGGGGGCAAAGCGATAAAGCTCGACTCGACTGCGTCCTGCGGGCCAACTGGCAAACTGAGTTATTGAAATTACAAGCTGTACGCGCCGCTTTAATGAGCTGCTCGTCCTGCCGTGTCCTTAGTCCTTGCCGGCGCCCGTCCTGCTGCAGCTTTAACTAAATTAATAGGAATATGTAATAAAAAAGAAAGCGAGGCAAAGGACGCAGGGCAAACGAGAGGCTGGACAGGCTAAATGTAACAAAAGCAAGATGAAGAGAACGCCAGGAAGGACGTGTGTATGTGTGTGTGCTGTGTGTGCTGTGTTTGTATGTGTGTATTTGTCGACTGCAGACACATGGTCGAGACATGGAAGCCAAGTTCATTTTACACACAAGCCCATAATATTGTCGTTGCCGCTGTTCTTGTTTTCATACCCATTACAAATATTTAAATGGGCTATAATAAAGTTGCACCAATGTTTGCGAATACCCAGCAGCTGACATTTCCAATGCCATTAAGTGCACTTTTATATACACACATATACATACATATATATATTCGATCTGTACAACTAGCCATGTAAAGAGTGTATGTTGGCCATAAAGAAAGTCATTTATCTTATTGAATTGACGAGTTTATGGCTGGCCAATGTTATTATATATAATATACATAAAGAACAGCATATTCTTATGTGTTTTCTTTAGTCAGCTGCGCTTGTTAAAGTCTTTTCTTCATAGTTTTTTATGCCAGTAATAACGTCCATAGAAAATGCAACTAAGTTCATTTTTCTATAAAGAAATTGTCGTCTAAAATACAAAAGCTTACGTAACTGAATTGAATGCATAAAAAAATATAACCAAAAAAAATTCGTTATGCTGAAAAACTTCATTTAAAAACCTTAGAGCAAGTAAAACTCGATAACTATCGATTTGTTAACCTACTTTTTAAGATATATTTCAGAGACTTAGAAGCTTTGGCTGTAAAATTAGTGGGCTTATGTTATACAAGCGCATTTATTTATGAAATTAATTCCACTCCCATATCGATAAATATCGATTTTTAATATCGGTTTTATAAAAGACAATGGAAGTAAGGATTTCAAGTACGTTAGATTTTGTTAAACAAACACATTTCTTTAACAGCAGCACCCAAAAATCGATAATTATCGAAGTGTTGCTTTGTTTTATTGAACACATTTCGCAGACTTTGAAACAAATTGTTTTTGAAAGTTACCCCAGAAACAGTTTGCTTAAAATTTGTTTAATTAAAATCAGTATGATTAAAATCGATTATAATCGATTTAAAAAATCGATAAATATTGGATTACAAAGATTGATATCCAATTAAACCTATGGAATTAACTTAACACATACTCGGTTTGGTCATATGCAACTTTTTAAGTACTTGTCTCAAACTTTTCCAACTGTGTTAAATAAAAAATGGGTTTCTCATAGGTAAATTATTAATGCAAGTTAAAATATGAAATTAAATATTCAAAAATTGTGGCTTAATGTAATAAAGAAGAAGAAAAAGAAAAATCTACAGCTGTTTATTTGTGTGTGAAAAAACACAAGTGTTCCTTGCCTATATACGTTTGTATGTAGAGTATCTGCTAGTCAGTCATATTTAGACTTAGGCTCTTGTTCCTTTTGTTGTTGTTGTTGTTGTTGTTGGCTGGCGTTGTTGATTTTATTATAATAATAATGCTCAAGCGCGCGCTGTGCACAACAACAACAACAAAAGCAAAAAAGGAGAAAAAAAGAAAAAAAATATATATATATAAAAGAAAACCTCATGAAGAGCAACAAAAATCAATAACCACCCGAAGGCGCAGGACGCATGCAGAAGGCATACAAAAATTTACATACAAGCCCTCATAGTGTGTGTGTGTGTGTGGCAAGTGGGTGTTTTGTGACTCAAGGTTGTGGCACAGCTGAGACAGCAGCCAGTTAGTCACAGCGCGAACACGTTGTCATTGTTGTTGCCGCCGCTGCCCCATGTTGCCTGCCCCCGTTGCGCCTAAAAACTCAATTCCGGGGCAAGGATAAACCAAAAATTGCAGCATAAGCAAATCGAACGAGCGAACAACTAAACAAATTGAAAATAACAACAACAACAAGGGCAACCTTCAACAACAACAAACACGCACACACATACACACACACACACACACACTCATTTCATATCAATTAATTAGTGTTACATTTGCCAAATGTGACAATGGAGAATAAATGAGAACATTTTTGATTATTTAAGTAAACTTGCAGTCACGGCAACGGAAATGAATAAGAAAATGTCTTCGTGTCACAGTTAATTAAAGCTTATTTACATATTTCATTATTGCAGCAAAAACCGCATGAAACAGATAGTGAATAAAAAAGAGAGAGAGAGAAAAATTGTGTGTAATTGAGTAATTGACATGTGTTAAGCAAAAAATTGAACACGTCGAAACGAATGTAATGTGTGTGAAAGTTAAAAAGGAGGTTTAATAAAGCGAACACACATTTTACTTTAAAAAAAGTTAACCTAAAGTTGAATTTTCTTTAATTGGAGCCAATTAGCTTGTTCTTAAAGCCTGGTAAAAAGGCTAAAAAAAACCTGACAGGTATTCAAAAAACACTTACACATTTTTCTGTCTATGAAAAAGTTGAAACAAATCATGTTCACAAATGTAGACAGGGAATTTATTTAATTTCTATTTCTATGAGCATAATCAAAAATAAATCCAGGTTGACTTTTAACAAAGTTATCACATTGTTAAAAATTTGGTGTCATGTTTCTCATTCGAAATTGCGAACAAAAATTGTTGCTGTTAATAAAATAAATAAAAATAAAAAACTGTTTCGAATGAAAATCAATTTTTATTTTTGTTGGAAAAAGTGAGCACAATTTACAACTTTTGAGCCATGGGCAAATATTATTGAATTTTTTTTAAATTTTAGTACAAATTTTATAGAAACTCGCCGCAAAATTTGCCTTAAACAAAATAAATTAAATAAGCTTTTTTGTAACATAATTCAGAATTTTGCTCAAGCTACAAAAAACATTTAGAATTAAAATTAATTTATTTTTTAGTTATAAATTTATTTATGGAACTTTTTAATGGTACTAAGAATTGATTTTACTGGCAAAGCAAATTACGCCAAATGTCATTTAGCTAAAAATCCAACTTACACGACAAAAAGACTAAAAAGTTGCACGAAACCAATTTAAAAATCGGTTCACGCTAATATCTAATACAGTTGAAAAAAGCTTTTAGCCATTAAAAAACTTTGTATGAGGCCAAATGGCATTTGAAAAAAAAAAAAGGCCATTAAGAATTGGAAATGACGATCATTATAAAGAAAATCTATTAGGTCGTCGGATATGGCATTTGGGAAAAGCGTTTTGTGTTTATGTTTTTGTTTTTGCCGCTTATCAATTTTCAAATGCCGACCCCCAATTACGTATGCCAACCAATGGAAATTTGCGCACATGTCTAGCTAAAGGGCGAGCCCATCAAAAATTGATAAGCTAAGCGAGAAGCAACAACAGCAATAACAACAATACAAAATTGAATACTGTAACAATGAATATTGGCGGCATGTGCAGGCGTTCACTTGATAAATTATACACCCAAAGGTGGAATCAAATAGGAATTGGCAGTTGGCACAAAATACGACTAGAAATACACAATTATTAATTCAAATACAGTTATATGGGGCACTCTATAAGACTTTATTTTTTTTTCTGCATTCGTTTTATTTTTTATAATTGCTTCTACTAGGTTCGTTCTTGATTTGGTTACTTATTGATTTTTTAATAGGGCACAGAGCACTCTAGAGTACTTAAATATTTTATTTAGAGTAGGTTTTTATTACTTATATTGATATATTTATAAAGTTCTCTTTGGTACTCTAAGAAAAATTTGACATTCATTTAAATTTATAATATTCAAATTTCTAATGGTTACTTTTGATTATTTAGAGAATTTTTTTTAAATATATTTTTCAAACTAAGATATAAAAGGTTTTTCTTTTATGAAGTATTTTATAGTGCTTACTTGTGAGTAAAAACAGTTCGCTAGAATAGCTATTAAGACCTGTATCAATATAATAAGCCTTATTTACCTCATATGTACCTATATTATGTACCTTATGTATCCTATATGTACCTATACAAAGGAACTTATAGTTCTCAAACTTAGTTTAAAATTTTTAATGGTACTTTAACAAATTCCCTATGTGTACCATATTTGCATATATTTTTTACAGAATAAAATAATTTTTAAAACATATTTATAGAGTATTTTAAAGAATACTTTAAAGTATTCATTTCCTGTTTGGTACTCAGAGTAGGAGTACTTTTTTAATACTCATACCC
The DNA here is from genome assembly GCA_004143845.1 of Drosophila lacertosa. Classification (NCBI taxonomy): domain Eukaryota; kingdom Metazoa; phylum Arthropoda; class Insecta; order Diptera; family Drosophilidae; genus Drosophila; species Drosophila lacertosa. Next base: position 70,093 of record SCDZ01000589.1, on the reverse strand, counting down.
TATACACACCTAGCTTTAGAGGAAGGTTCCTTTTGCAAAACGAACTTTGTACAACTCATACCCCTGTGTTTTGGGTTAATACTTTGTGTAGGCATTGCCTTTGGATACGCTTCATTTGGCTCACAGAGTTGAGTTCGGACTAAAGTACTCAGTATTCAGCATCGAGTTGTGCAGTGAGTGCAATGCACGTTTATTTATTGTGTATTTGCATTATTAGAGCAACTCAGCTGTGAAAGGCAATGCGAGGGTCCAGGCGGACATGTCGAGTGGGCTATGCCAAAAGGGATCTAAGTGGGTGGAGGATGGAGAGTGGGGGGTTGGGGGGTTGGGACAGGGGCCAGCCTAGTATAGACATCAGTCAAACGGAACCGAAGCGACTGCCCAGCTGACTGACGTGTCCTTTGTCTTGGGCCGAGGACCCACATGGAGTCGATGTCCTTGTGTCCGACCTGGTCTGGACTGTGTGTGCATTATTATGTATTGGCAACTTGTTTAGTTAGGAACTTCGTAATTTCGTTATGGCACAGAGAGCATGGCAAACGATGCTGAGTAAGAGCTCAAGAGCTACGTGAGTGGATGGATATGTACACAAAACGACACACACACATGCAAACACACACACACACACACATATACATAACTGTATTTATATACAACTGTTGGCTGGTATTTTTAGTTGGTGTATTTTATACCCAATTACCAGGCACACACGTGTGTGCCTTTCTCCCTGTATGTGTGTGTGTGTGTGTGAGCTTTTGTTTTTGTTTGTTTTGCTAATAGAATCACATGCGTTTAATACTATTTTCAGCAAACACGACTCCAGCCCGCGTGACACGAACACGATCACGCACGACATAACTTTCCGTACCCACTTTTTTTTTCACATAACTCGAACAAATTCCATTGGGCACATGATTTATTATTATTCTTTTACGCTTTGATTGCGCTGCTTGATTTTGTATTTTAAAGTTTTTCATTGCTGGTTTTAGGTTAAAATAAATTTAATACTCTTTTTTGCACTCACAGCTAATGAAATATATATTGTTCAAATATATTATAAAAAAATAAGAATGAACCCATGTTCTGAAATATACATTTTAATTACTTGTATAATTTTTCTAAAAATTTTTACTTTTTTTTTGCGCTTGTTAAATTTAAACAAAACAAAGCTGCCAAATTGTTCAAGCTTTTCATATTGAATTAATACCAGTGTCTAATGTTATAAATGCTTTATATATTATTCCTATTTAAATATTGTATTTTTAAAAGTAAAAATTTGTAGAATTACATCAGAGGTTATTTAGCTGTTTATAGTTAAACACAAATATATTATTTTTGCTTCTATTCAAGCTTACAAAACTTTTATCTCTCAAAACTAACTCAACCTCGTTGACTAAATTTCCAGTTGAATGAAGTCTTTAACTTGAAATATGCCTGCCAGAAAATGTCAATCGATAAACCATTTGCTTTGTAACTGATTGTTATTGTTATCGGCAGAAATTCAAGCAGCAGGTGCCTCAGAAGCACTGCAAAGCAACCTTCGATTCAAATCTATTTGGCTAAGTAGCTGCAGGTGAAAGTATGTGTGTGTGTGTCTGTGTGTGTTACGCATATTTACATACATTTATGTCTGGAGAGAGAAGAAGCTGACAGTTGCGCAACCCTGAAGATGTCAGCAGCAGCATTGTGGGTAACATCAAACAAAAAATTCCTATTCTTTTTTTGGGGTTTGCTTTTGTTTTATTTGTTATATATATATGTATATATATATATATATTATTTTTTTATTTTTTTTGGGAACACGGAACATTGGCAAGTTTGACAGGCCAGAAGATTGAGTACGTGCCACACATTGACAAATCGCACGCGACTCGCAAACGATAATTTGTAAAAAAAAAAAAATCTATCTCGATGTATTTCGAATCCACCTGCAACTTTCAACATTTGACTTTCAATGTGCTGTTGGGTGGTTACCCTACTTACCAACTATATATACATATATACATACATATATATACTTTGGAGTGATGTGTGGAAATTGAAAATGCCAAAGATGCGTTGTACTCACCTGCAAAAAGAGAGCAAAGAAAGAAAATGTTTGTTAGCATTTGTTGCATTAATAGACATGTTTGCTTTTCATATATGTCTTTCAAGTTTGTCTTTCTGCTAAGGTCATTGCTATCACAGCTGCCACGCCCCCCGCCCCCCGCCCCCCAGTCCTCTTTTACACTCTGTTTGCAGACGCATCCCAAAGGTATGCTTCATAAAGTGGCAAGTTTTTAGTTAGCGAGGGTCGCTCCTTAAATTGACAAGTATTGCGTCTATTTGGCCGGATTCTTATAAAAAACTAGAGCTAAAAAGAAAATCAGACTTTGGTCGCAGTTTCTTAACTTATGAACTTTATTTCTATTTAATGCATTTAAATATATAAAACTTTTTGTGCCCAGAAAACATGGAACTATATTTCAGTTTATTTAAATAGAATTTAATTTAATTTAAGGAACTTTTCTGACTCTTAATCACTTATAATAAAGGAATATTTGTTTTCAAAAGCCATTTCAATTTTAAATACATTTCAATAACTAAGAAAGGACTTTACTCTAAAGATCTCTTCGTAAATCACATTCAAACTACGCATATCGATAGTCTGCATATAAAATGTTTATTTGTATGCATAAATAAATAAAAAAAAACTAGTATTAGTTACTTTCTAGGGTCAACTTATTGGTTGGCAAAGTACTTTATGAGGCTTAAAACAGATGCGAATTACCGTGGAAATTTGCTTTTAAATACAGACTAGACTTGAAGCATCAACAAAGGCAATATTCATATGTATGTGTGTATATATATATTTTAAAGATTATATAGCATCGTCTCGACTTGGCCGGCTTATGCTTTCAGGCGCACGCATTCAATTTGCTTTGCCATTCAGCGCAGATTTTGCGACAGGTGAGCGAGAGGGGGGGGCGAGACAGGTGTATGTGTGTGTGTGTGTGTAAAGAGAGAGACATATGTCATGAATTTTTAATACCCACCAAAACGCCCACGCCCCCCGCAGCGACTGCGACAGCGACAGCGATGACTGAAGTGGGAAATCAAATGTTTGTAATTAAAATTAAATATTCTATTAAAGGATCAAAACTGCAAGGCTAAAAGGATGCAGTCAGGCGGTAAACACAGCAATCAAAGCGAAATGTAAGTACAACTACACACAAAGAGAGAGAGAGAGAGAGCGACAGAGAGACAGACCGAAAGAGAGACAGAGATAGATATACATATGTATGTGTGTTTATATCATAACACAAATGTTTAAATCCTCAGACCAAAACCTCAAAATAAGTAAATAGTCTGTGGGTGCCTCGAATTGGGAATTTGTGGACTCAATTGCGATTTGCGATTTGCGATGAAGCGTGAAATGTCAAGTGCTTTGAGCTCTAGTTTAGCCATTGGCAAACACTTTAGCAAACTCAGTTAGTTTGTCAAAATTCTTGAAGCGAAAGCCAAATATAAAAGCACATTTGAAACGTGTCTTGTGTGTGATTTGGATTCAATTTCTATCATTCTCTCAATTATGAATTGAAATCTGTGACAAATGTGAAATATCTATCTCTTGCAACTGAAACACATTATAATTAATTTCGACAGCTGCCTTTGTCTCGATAAACACAATGGAATACGAAATTAATTGAAATATGCACAGATTGCGATTTTAATAAGCTACGTTTAATACAGTTGTTAAGGACGCACAAATTAGCAACCAGCTTGCAATTAATACTAAGTAACTTTGCCTAGAAATAACACTATTAAGTTACGTTTGAAAGGGTAATTTGGAAGCCAATCTGCTGTTTAACATATCAAATATGCAGGCTGATAATAAATCAATAATTTGGGTTTAAACACATTTCTAGCTACACAAGTTTTTACTAAACGAATTCAATTGAAAATCAAAGCTTGTAATTACAATTACAAACATTTTTGCGTAATTCACTGTTTATCGGTGACTTAAATAAAAACTACATTTTGCAAAAAGATAAAGTATAAAATACCACAAGCTTTAACCGCTTAAACATACAAGACAGATACAAAAATCTTTCTAATAACATAATAATACCATATTATTATTTTTAACATAATTTCCTTGAAACTAAATTCTAACAATTTTTGAATATGTAATCAACAGTAAAAAAAAATATTATTGTTTTGTAGAGCGCACAAAAATTCATTTAAATTGAAGCAAAAAAAAAAACAATTTTCGATTCACCGTTGACAAATAAATTATGTAAATATTCTGCGGAAATACTATTTGTGTTTAATTGATTAAACACGTCTGTTTTTTTTTTCAATTCTTTCTCGTTATAATAAACTGTCAGTGCAAACAAATTGAAATTCAACACATTAACAATTATATTGTAATATTGTTACTACACGAATGAAAAATATTATCAAAATAAAATAGAAAAAAAAGTGCTTGACAGCTGCTTCATTTAATTGCTTCAAATATGTGTGCATTAATAAATTATCTTATATAAATAAAATTTCAACAATTTGTACATTCATAAAGGATCAAAAAAAAAAGCAGCCACGTGATGCTGCGTACTAAGATACCCTGGAATATTAAAATGAAATGGAATATTATTAAGAAATGAGTTTTAAACAGAATAAAGGAAATTAAAAAATTGTTATGATTTATGGTCTGATAAAGCAAAAAGTAGTGAATTATTTAAACAACAAAATAAGCTTCAAAAAAATGTTTTATGTTATCTTTATTTGTAAAAGCTTTGTGAGCATAAATATAACTCGTTAAATTATACTTTGGCAGATAAATATCTATTTATCGAATGAAACATACAGAAAGATTTATTCAAATACAATCTTTAAGTCCTAATTCCATTTCAGTAAACATTTTTAAATAAGTATAATAATTGATTTAGCTAGGGTATTCAAATAATTGAATGCAATATGAATTGATAGATTGGACGGAACATTAATAATTATTTATCACATTGCAAAATATTTGCGCGAATATATGTATATTTCAACTGTGATACAAATGCTTAGCGACCACAAATGTTATACAATTCCAATTGGTTTCCGATTTGGGGAGTGGGAATAGATTGGGGCTAATAGGAAGTTACGTTCCTCCCAATGTTTGGCATTATGATTACCGCATCACATCATATAATTTATATTTGAATTGAAATAATTTTAATTCGGCTTTAGTTTTGACGCATCCAATTATTTTGTTAGCCTTTAATTAAAATCATTTGAGTATAATTGACTTTGATTTGCATCTGCAAAATGTGCGTTTCAATTTTCGTCTATCTAAATTACTCAGTTCAATTCTATTCAATGCTCGTGATGCAGAAATTACAGGTTAAATGGTTAATCTATGTATATAAATATGTTTCCGGAGTATATAATTTTGCATATATTGATACACAAACAGGGCGTCGCCACGCCCTCTTGGCGGTAAGTTTCTCTTCCTCATATCAGTCTCTAACATAGCTTAAGCTTAACATATTTATTACATTTCTATTATATTTAATTTTGGTTATCAAAAATATATTTTTGTATTTTTAAAATAAGCAAAACTAAAATTTATATTTTATTTTAAATACTTTCTCATATTTCTTAAGCAAATTTTCATAAAATTTAATATAAACTTAAATTCTTTGAATGCTTAATTTTTATAAAATTTTATATATTTGCATTGTGATCATAATTTGTCGTCTTCTTTGATTTTAAAATATTCTCATATTTTATTTTGATTTGTAAATTTTAGAGAGACAAAAATTGTATAAATTTATTATCTCCAGATTTTATTTTTAACCGATTGCGGTTATTAAAACAATGTAAAAATCTACATTTAAAGTATATATTATAGGATCAGCAATTAATCTCAGGTGCAAGTGTTTTGTACTGAATTTGATCTTAAATATTTTTTTACTTTGAGCTTGAATTTATTTATTTAAAATATTTACTTTATTTTTTATGATGACTATATTAAATATTTGTATGTTATGCTCAACAATTTTAAACTGAATTCCTACAAATGGCGACAGGACTGTAAGTAAGACCCTTTTGAGTATTCCTTCTAGCAATTAATACTATATAAAAAGCTCTCACAGCAAGCAATGCAATCATTTTTATATATATACAAGGACTCGTCTAAGTCAAACAATAGCAAATATATGTATATATATTATTGTATATATTTGTTCAACCTTTTTATAAGAAATGCAACTGACATTCTGATAGCCCTCTCTCGCTCCCTCTCTCGCAGTTGCTCTCCCATTCTCTCTCGACCTTTTAGCTTTAAACTAATTGACTTGTGTAAGCTAAAGAATATTTATATTTGCTCCCCAGCGCCAATAGCACAGCCTCGTGTAATGGCAACAACTCCAGAGCATTGCACTCAGCCAGACAGCAAATTGTGACCTGGCTGTGCCACGCCCCCCCCCCCGCCCCTCCGCCCGCGCCCCTTACTCCTTACCCACATGCTGCTGTCACTAGCTGCCTCTGTGTTTGTTTGTTTGTTTGTTTGTTTGTTTTCGCTTATTTTTATTGCCACGCATCCTTTTTATGTCCTGCTGTGATTTCAACCGACCGCCGCCAATGCAGCCCCGCCCCTCCGCCACCGCTGTTAGCCTCATTTGGCCAGCCCTGCTGTTTGCATTGCCAACCGCACTGTTTTGTCCTACAGGCACACACACACACCCACAACCAACACACACACACATGCACACACACACACCCATATATAAAAAAGCAGCTGCAATTTCACGTTGATTTTCAGCGCTCGTTGGGTTCCGGGTGTCCCTGTCCATGTCCCTGTCCATGTCTGTGTCCGTGTCCATGTCCGTGTCCGAGTCCGAGTCAGCGTTCGAGTTCGAGTTCGAGTCCAGTTCGGGGTCCTGGTCCCAGTCCCGGTGCCACGTCCTGATCTCGCTCCCGTCGCCGTGTGTTGTCCGGCAATGTCCGTACATAAATATGAAATTTATTAGTAAATGTTGTATATCCTTTTGTGCGTGTCAGTTCCGGCTTGGATTGCATTTCAGCTCAGCTCATTTTCAGCACAACAACAACAACAACACCAACAACAGCTGCAGGCAGCAATAACATCATCATCATCAGTGGAAATGTCCAGACTACCCATGCAGACCCGTTGGCATCATCAGCTTTATTATCGCATTTTTTTAATTTTGTTGCGGGCCTTGGTTCCTTTCCCCTTCCCCCCCCCCCCCCCCCCCCCCCCCCCCCCCCCCCCCCCCCCTCCCCATCTCCCCCTGTTTGTTCCTGCCTTCCTTTTTGGCCACTCCCTGCGCCACCTGCTCCCATATTCTTGTCCAGCTCAAGTCACGCCCTGTTCAGTGAATGCAATTGTGGCCAAAAGTAAAAGGTGATTCATCAACTTCTTTTTTTATTTAACTATCCATTGTCAGAATGCAGCCAACGATTACTTTGTTGTGGTTACAAAAGTTGTTTCACATAGTTGAAACTGATGGGACTAAAGTCCTACTGTTAACAATCTCTTATCGATTGTCCGAAATAAGTTATCGATAGATTAGCTAGATGTGTGGTATAAAATGCGAGTAACTTGTCTGACAAAGTTTAAACTACAAGTGGCAAAAATTTATGGTTAATATTCGCTTATCGATAGCTTAAGACCACAATCGATAAAAATAACTAAAAACTTGATTTCATTTGACAAGGATAATAGCTAAATAATATTTATGCCATGGTTCATCAGACACAGTAAATTAAAATGTTATTTTGTATAGGGTATATATACAAAGATATATTTAATATATACTAAAAGTTCGATTGTTCATCCCTAGAAAAAAAATGAGCTATCTTTAACGATAATCTTTGACTATTACTATAGCTTTGAGCTTCTATTATACCAACTAATCATAAAAAAACAATTTGTTAAACTAATATTTGACTATCAATATCGAAGCCCCCTCAAGTATATCGATTGTTGCTAGCTTATTATCGATAGACAGCCACAAAAAAAGCCGCTACAAATAAGATTACCTTATAAAATTTTCTCAGGCTTAACGAATATTTGTCCGCTTCTTTACTTTTCTACTTAAATTCAAATATACAAATATATATATATATACATTAAATAATCTTTTTTGCATTCCATTCAATAAATTTTGTGCAAACTTTTTGACAGTAAAATAAATTCCAGCTACACCAAATAATTTCCACAAAACTTGCCACAATTCTCGCAACTATTTTTATTTATTTATTTTCCTTTTTCCCCCATTCCATTCCTTCGTTTTTTTTTTTTTATAACTACAGCTAAACTGAGTTCGGGCCGTTTGTTTGTTGTTTGTTGGCCACGCTGCTGGCCTATTTGTCAGCATTTGTTTGATTTCCTTCTTTCCCCGCCCCATTTTTATGTTGGCTTGGCACTTTTGTTGGAGCCCCGTCATAATCCATAATCCCGATTGCCGTAAAATGTGGCATCAACTTTGGCGCCGACTCAATGGCGTCGACTGCATTTTTTGGGCAACATTTTTCTCGTTTCATTTCAAAGTTTCTAATTAATTACGTTTATCAATTTAATTTTTAGAGATTTTACAGCTTTTTGGCCCAAAAAAAAGTTGTTTTGTTGGGAAGACTTTTCAATAAATATTTAATTATACTCTTACACATGAATAATCTTTTATTCCAATACTTTATCAGAACTTTAAATATATAAGAAATTTTCTAAAATTTATTTAATACTTTTTATATTATTTAATATTATTATTACTTTAATATAAAGTAGGTCAATTATTTTTATATTTAAATATTCTATTCATTTTTTAAATGTTTCAATTTAATTTCCATTTACTTGTGTCCTTTCTTAACAAAACAGGGTATCTTTAAGTTGAGCAATTTAAACATTTAAGCAATGAGATTCGTTTTATTGCCCATTGCATTCGTTGCATTCCCATTTTTGTGTGTTTGTCTGTTGAGTAGACAAATTTTCAGTTGCAAAAGGCGAATGAACAGCTGAAAACTGAAAAATGCGACACAGAGAAAAACTAAGCGAAAATTTATTCATTGCGCCAAAAACGCAGCAACTGGGTTAAGTTTGGCCACGCCAAGAAAAGGGGAAACGGAAAAATGTGGAAATGGGCAAAGGGAACCGCATTTTATTATTATACAAAGAGTATTTTTTTTTTTTGGCACTTTTATTTGATTTTTATGCGACTTTTGCGAATGGACGCCTGAATTATTGTCCGTCGCAATGCTTAAATGTGAACTAGGCCAGGACGAGGAGGAAGGAGAGGGGAGGGGGCAAGGATGATTGCAGGATGTCGCCAGGCAGTCGCTTGGCCTTTTTTGCGATTGCATAGTTTGCGGCGCCGGCACTGACAGATCGGCCTAAACACATGTCTGGCATATCTGGTGGATGTGTTTGCTCCAACTTATTTTTCTTCTTCTTCTTCTTCTGCTTCTGCGTTCGCCTCCCCTCATCTGTTTGAACAGGACATGCTTTGGGGCTTGTGACGTTTCCTTTATGCGACAATGTCAAGTCCAGTGGCTTGACAAATCGCCGCAAAGCCTCAAATCATTTTTCGTTCGGTGGCTTTAAAGATGCCGCACTTCCGCTTCCCGGATACTACATCTAATATCCGAATATACATAAACAGTTGTATATATATATATACGTATGTATATAAATATATATATATAGATAAGTGTGTTCGTCTCGTGTCTCGTTTTGTCAGCTGTGGTCAGCTGTCGTCCTTTGGCTACGGACTAAGCTCCCGGGGTACCCAAAGCGCACTTGACATTGACAATTATGACATGCGCTTAGCTTTTGCGTCTGTCACACACACTCACTTCTCTCTCTCTCTCTCTCTCTCTCTCTCTCTCTCTCTCTCTCTCTTTCTCTGTGTGTGTGTGTGTGGGTAAGCCTCGGCAAAGGTTGGCTTGCCTTAAGCTGTGAAAGGTCTCTTGAGCGTAGCTTAAATACTTTTTAAAGGCCTCTTAACTTTGTAATGAAGGTATTAGCTAGCCTCGTCATGCATTAACTACCTGCCACGCTCAAAGCCCACCAAGCACCGCCCACCGCCCACCGCCCCCTTCTTCACTCTGACCCCAAGTACGTGACTTTGGCTTATGCCGTATTTATGTCCGTCACTCTCTGGCGCTAAAAATCCTCGGGCGTGCAATTGATTTTTTAGTTGCTCACAGTTTCACGTCCGTAAATGTTATAATCCCCAGAATGCATACAGGAGTCAGTCCGGGACACACACGCACACGCACACACACACACACACACACGCAATCGCACACACATGTGTTTAAGTTCACATCATTTGTGTGCTTTACTTTTTTTCGAGGAACTCATCTTTCTATATTTCTCTCTCTCAGACTGCTTTTGCCTCCTTCTCTTTTTTTATCTCAGCATATTCCTCTTTCTTCTTTGCTGTCTCTTTGCTAAGCTCCTCTTTTGTTATCAGCTTTTTTACTTAACCTTTATTTATATAGTTAGGTCTAACTCCATAAAAAACTATAATTCCATCTATATATATATTTTTTTTATACCTTTTTATTTTAATTTTTTTATTCTTCCACTATCAAGATTTTTTTCTATCTTTCAGTCTTCTTCAGCTTTTAACTCTATCAAAATCTTTCTTTCTTTTTCTTCTCATTGCGTTTTCTACCTCTCTCTCTCTCTCTCTCACTCAACAAAAACTTTATTTTACATTTTCCTCTAAGAACTCATTCAAGTATCTTAAGATTTCTCAATTCTCTTTGGTGCCATATCCTCAAACGTTTAACAGACATCAAAACAAAACTTTAATTGTGAGGAATTTTCTCTACAAAATATATATGTAAAGTTTTTAGCCTTACAACTCTTTTGAAATTAACCTGTAAACTAATTCTGGCAATTGATTGTGTAACAAATATTTAACTTGAAAAATATATTTCAAGTTTCCCAGGCAATTTCTTTCAGCTTGTAATTAAGGGTTTCAACAAACATGTTCTGTGACAACTTGTTAAGCTCAATTTTAAATTTAAATTTTATTTATTTGCATATATTTTTTTCTTTCTTTTTACTTAAACTTTTTAGTTAGATTGCAAACTCAAACACTTGGCAATTAACTCAAGGACGGGGCAATGTTGAAAGCCTTTTGGCCAAAAAGTTTTATTTGCATTCGCCTGTGTATGGAAATTTTTCGCTTTGATCTCGAAGAGTGCAACAGCACCAAGTGTGTGTGCATGTGTGTGTTTGTGTGTGTGTGTGGCAATGTGAAGTTAAGACACTTTTGGCTCACCTTTGACTGCAGAAAAATGTGAACAATTTGTTAGACTTTATGTTCTCTGTGCTGATATAATCTGAAGCCAAACTACATTTGTGCCAATTGCAAAATGGGGGCGGCCCCAAAAAAGGGGGCGTGCACCGACGCACAGTCAGCAGCAGTCAGAGCAATGTGAGAACTACAAATGTAATGGCAAATTTTTGAAATTAGTATGCAACACGCATAACAGCAGCAAGCAGCAAGCAGCATCTGATGGGGGCAAATGTCAATGGGAGGGGAGGGGAAGGGAGAAGGTTGAAGCTTGTGTGTGAGTGGCGTGCTAAAGAGTCGTGTCAACATTGCTGCTATTTCACACACACACACACACACACACAGAGAGCGTTGCACACATGTGGCATGTAGCATCAATAAGCGGCATATTTAAGCTGCTTGGCAAGCCCCTTTTATTGTTGGCTGGTTTTAAGTAATTTTAATAGCACTTCTTTGGCTATATTTCTGGTATGTGTACCGAGTGTATTAAGTTGTTGTTGTTGTTGTTGTTGTTGGCATTTTTGGCTTTTGCCCATATTATATTAGCCTTAGCTTGTTGTTGCTGTTCTTGCCGTTGTTGGTTAATGCGAGCTTGGCAAATTGCTTTTACTGAAAACCACAATGCGCTCCGCAGTAAAAGAGAGAGACGGAGTGTGGGAGAGAGAGGGAGAGAGAGAGAGTGTGTATGCTTAGCGAAATGGAACAAGTTGATGGGGAGAGCCTGTGCAAAATGGCACTTCAAAAATTCAAGTGTTGTTGAGCAGCTAATCAAGAAAGTTTTCAAGCTTATTTTAAGCACTTGCCGCAATTATAATCCCAAGCTGCGATTAAACAGCCAACAATTGTAGAAGCAACCAAAAGCAAAAGCATTTTGAAGTTAACCAAAACACTTTAACAAGAAAGTAGCTCAAACTTATATTATTTATAAACATTATTCATAAATTGCTTAGCATTTTTAGCATTTTTAACAAGCGTTTAAATAAGAATTTATATTTTAATATTTTATGATGAGCAAGAAATAATAATTATTTGTGAAAAATATATATATTTAAATGCATTTAAAAGGAATTAAATAGATCAGAAGGCAACACATAAAATACTATCTACAATAAAAGTACATATATTCACAGCTTATCAAAAGTATACAACACTAAACAACATTTAATTTACAACTTGTTAAAATCTTTTTCTTCGTTTAAATTTAAGAAAAAATGCAAAACTTTTTCTAATTCTTATTTGTTTGTATGATAGATCTCTTCATCTATCTATTCTCTCTCTCCCTCTCTATCACGTGCTGTATTCCTCTTTATCTGTATTTCTCTTTCTCGTTGTTTTTCTCCATCTTTTCCTTATACTCTCTTTACAAAGTTCTCTTATTACCGAGATATCTCTTTGTATATCATTTTTTTTTGTCTATGTTTGTCTGTATCTTTCTCTCTCTATCTCTTTTTCCCATTCACTCTATCGCTCACTTCACTTTTCTACTACTGCAACTCAATTTATTTCTTTTTCACACTTTCTTATTTTCCCTTAAGTTTACTGAAAGTATCCTCAAAAAATTAACCGCGTTTTCCCTTCAAAAAATCTTCCATTTTCCACAGCTTTTCTGTTGGTTTTGCCCGAAACAAAGCACACACATAACAAAAGTCCATGAACTGGTTCCAAAAGAACACGACATCAATTTAAACTTGCAAACAACTGGTTCATTTAAATAACAAAAGTGTGGAGGGAAAACAAAAAACAAACAAACAAAAAAAACAAAAAAAAAAAACAAGAGAAAAAAGAGAGAAAAACTCGTTTGCGAATTTTCAATTAGAACTCAGCAAGCGATTTGGCCAAAAGTTCGGCAACTATTGAAAATGCCGCAACTCATTGGCAGCAGCTGTTTGTCGATTGCTCGATTCGTTGATTCGTTGATTCGTTGATTCGTTGACTCGGCCTGCCAGCCACGCCCCCACCAAAAGTGGGCGCAAATTGTTGGGCAGCTTCTGATTTTGGCTTTTGGCCAGCGGATAAACGACCGAAAATCGCTGCAAAATCTCTGCCGATATCTGTATTTTTTTTACCGTGTGCATGCGTGTGTGTGTGTTGGGGCATAAAGTTATTGCCAACTTGCCAAGGCTGAGTCACACACACACACACGCACACACACATTCAACACACACCCAATCAAGTAAATTACGCTAATAATGCGTTTGCATTTGGCAAAGTTCTAAATGACATAGGAAACGCCCTTAGGGAAATGCCACACATACACACACACATGTGTGTACCAGTCTGTGAGTGTGCCTGCAACAACAACAACAGCAAGTGTTGCACTCAATGCACTTGAAGCCTTTTCATTATGCAACAAATTCCTTCATAGTTTTTTTTTTCATTTTTGGCATGCACAAATATTTTGTTTGTTTGTTTCGTGCCGCACATTTTCGCATTTTCCAGCACTTTGGACAGCCTCTCTTTACTTTTTTTTTTTTTTATCACAATTTGCCGCCCTCCAAAATGCTTCCACTCACTTAGTTTCATTTTGGCAGTAACAAACACAAAACAACAACAACTAAAAAATGAAAAAACCAATTGAAAGCAGAGTGCAAAAAGCGTGCGCAAATGATGCAAGCAACAAAAAGCGAACAAATAAAAATTGGCGCTGCTGTCGCAAGGCTAGGCAACTACACCCAGCCCCCCCCCCCCACCTTTCCCGCCCCCTACCACCTACCCTTATTCTGCCCCTGGGCGGGGCCAACCCGTTTGGCTTACTTGCACTTTACAACTATTTTACAATTCGTTGTTTTTTTTTTGTCAAGCAAAATTTCTCCTTTATATATATATGTATATGTATAATATATATACCCTGTGCACATCAAATAATTTTTAAGATAAAAGAAAGGGTATTTATAAGTTGAGTTTGTTATGAGCAAATATTGAAATCTATTTTAAAATATGTATATACATACTATATGTATATATGGTGTTTCTAAGGGTCTTTTTAATATTCTAATCCAATCTAAAATATAAAATTGTTAGTTTAAATAGCTTTTAATTTTATTTACTTCTAATATAGAATTCTGTTTATAATTTTTTATATAAACTGTTTGTAAGTTGAAAAGTATTAATTAGTTGTTGTTGTTGTTTAGATTGTTAAAATTTATATCAAATTATTTTAAAGCCAAAAGTTGAAATATTTATTAAATTAATAAAAATTTTTTTCAAAATTTTTAATTTAAAAAAATTTGTAGCAAATTAAAATATATAATATAAATATATACGATAGCAAATATAAAAAAATAGCTCAAAATAAATAATACCCATAACATTTCAATTGAACTAAATTAAATACCCAATACAAATAATAATCTAAATAAAAATATAGTTAATAATATATATCAAAATTAATTGATTAATTAAAATTAATAATATAAATCATAATGAGAAAAAAATGATAAACACCTTATTAAAAATAAATGTTAATAACTTTAAATTAAGTCAATTAATTTCTGAATTTTAAATAATGAAAATTCTGTATAAACAGCATATCTACTAGTCGCTTAAACTCGTTAGCTCGTTGTTGTTTTTTTGGTATGCTAGCATTCGGTGTCTTTTATATAAATTTTAAGTGTTTTATTTTTAAGTCGGCTGCTTCTTCTTTGCACGTCCTCTGCTCGAGTTGTCGTCTAACTTATGCCATCTCATTTATCTTCGTAACTTCTTTTGCGTTTTGTGGATTCACCGAGCAAAAGCGCCAAAGAAGGGCGACCACCAAAGGGGGCGTGGCAGGACGAGCTATCAAGCAGTTATTGCATTTTTCTCGTTTCGTCTGTTTTTTGTTTTATTTTTTATTTTTTTTTTGTCAATTTTCGCTGCTGCAGCGAAGTAATGCATCATTGAACAACAGGCTTTTTTTTTGTTTAAGCTTTTGCTCGTTGAACTTTAAGGTGGCTTTATTTTTAAAGGACAAAACTTATAATAAAAGTTTTGGGTGAGTCAGCAAAAATTTGAAAAAAAGTTTGAATCATATACGAGAAATCTTCATGGTAAATGATATTCGATTTAATTTCTATACTTATTTATTTTTAAATTAAATTTGTAACCATTTCTAATTGTTTATCTAAAAAACGTTTATATTCTTATCTATCTATCTTTAAAATATTGTTACGTGTCTAATCCAACATTTCGATATACTTATGCTGTTATCGATAATTGTAACGTATCGATGTTTTTATGCTGTTATCAATAATTGTAAGATATAGTTCTCTTAACTTTCTATAGGCCAATTTCCCCAACTTAAATTATAGATAAAGTCACACTTAGAGTATATAAAATAAACGTTCTAAGCAAAATACCGATAATCAAGAAATCGATACATGTGCTTTCGTTATCGATAGTTGGCAAATTACTCCGCTGCTATTTTATTAAGCAATTTTCGTTAAATAAAAGTCAAACGTTTGATTTTTTTATAAATTCAAGCATTCAAACCAAATTGCCGAAAATTTATCGATAAGTGCATAGGCCAAAAAATTGTTTTCCATGGCAACTATAATCATGTGAGCTGAGAACTAATTCCCGCTGACTTTTGGCTCTTTTGCCTTGAGCAGCTCGTTGACACGCATGCAGAAGTCGTCGTCGAGTTCGGGGTGCGGATCCTGCATCCAGAAGAAAAATCGCTGAGTCGACTGCAGAAACTTCAGCACATAGACACGTCCTGTTTTCAGGGAGTCGACGCGCCGGAACTCCAACCTGCCGGGCTCGACCAGAATGTTGAGCTCAACGTAATCCGTCCGTCGGTCCATCCAGCAAAAGTGCATATGCTTTGTTGCATCTCGATACAGATACAGCAAACCCAATCGGGGATCGGGCGCTACCAATTTATTGCCCAATACCATGCGACCGGCTTTGATCTCGACCAATCGATGGGTTTCGACCGGCGCCGGAATAACCCGATCCTCAATTGGTTCGACATCGGAAAAGATGTCGCTGGTCGTATCGGTGACAGTGACAGTGTTAGCAACCGATACGACCGTCTTATCGATCTGCACTAGGCGACTGGGTCGTTTCTGTGTCTGCGTAAACTGATCCTGGTTTTTGCGTCCATCTGGCTGCTGCATCGATGTATTTGGGCCAGAACGATTTGGCTCTTTACTGTCCAGCTTGCCTATATATGTATAAATATATACATAAATATATATATATATATATATATATATATATATATGTATGTATTTATATTTGTTTGTGTTGACTCTAAAATTTTGATTGCAAGTTTTGAGGTTTAGTTTTTTGAAAAGGTTTCATTTGAACAGAAGTCGCCTGCTGCGAAAGCAAATATCAATTAGAAAGTAATGTGTGTGTGTGTGTAGTGTGCATGTGTGTGTGTGTGTGTTAGTTTATAGCATACTTCTGGGCCACCTTCGACTGCAATTGACCTTTAATTGCGCACTTAAAAGCACATAAAAACGTGGCCAGAACATGCCCAGCATATGTACAATACAAAAAGCCACTTGCAATATGTGTGTGTGTATGTGTGTTTGTGTGGAGGGGGCGGGAGCCGGGGGGCGTGTCTCGGCTCGTAAGTGCGGCCAGCTTAGCCGTGCACAATTAAATTAAAGTGATGACTTATATACGCTTAACGTGCAGCGCATGGAATTGCCCAGGCAAAGATAGACTGAGCGAGAGACAGACAGAGCGAGAGAGAGCTAGAGAAAGAGATAGAACTAAATGGGAAAAAGGGAAGAAAACTGAGCTGAGAAAGGAGTTTAGGCAGACAGGTAGCAGGTAGCTGGTTTTAGTGATGTGTGCGTAACTATCGATTGCAGCTATCGATAAAATTGTAAGATGAGTGTTTAAGAATCTATCCTACTTATTTATATTATTATTTATTTATGATTTACTTAACGAGTGTCAACTCAAGTAACTAAAATATAAACAACATATGTTTTGAAAGTCTTTGCTTAACTATCGATATGTTATCGATAACTAAACTTATATAGGTCTCATATCACAAGCTTCAGCTTCACTTCACACGCATTTAAATTCAATTAAAGACGTTTCTCAGAGCAGTTTCTCTCTTCACCAACCACATCACAAGTTTCACGGTACAAACGTGCTTTAAATGCAAATTTCAAAGGTGAACTTTAAATCCTGCAAACCTACAAATTTTTTTAAGGGCAACAAACGTGCAGAGCTGATGAGTTCTTCTGTGAAGCTAGTCAAAAGCGTGAAACGCGCGAAAGTCATAAAATGAAAATACTGAGATAGATGCCACGAAGAGACTTGCACTTGTGTACAGCTATATAGAAAATCGATATGTAAAGCTAAAAGGCCAGATTTCCGTACACACACGTAACATGTCAAATAACTCAAACAGCTGCTGTTGCCGCGATTAAAGAAGATGCTGCTATAATACCCTAACACACAGTTGAGGCACTAAATGAAAAAGATATTTTTTTGCTTTATAAGAACATATATTTATTATTTTAATTTTAATTTTATTTTTAAATATCTCATCCTTATTAGACTGAAGTAAATTGCAAAGTTGTTTTTTAAACATAAACAACAAATTTTTGATAAGCGATAAAAAATATCTTAAGACTTCCCAAAAATATTTAATTAACTTTTAAGTTTTATATGAAAACTGTTTACTTTTAAAGTTATTCCAACTTCAAAAACTGTATTTAATAAATTTCAAAAGTTTCTCTTTAATCATAAAATTAATTTGGAATTAAAATTAAGTTATTATTAAATATAGTTCCAGGAAAAGTTTAGTCTGAAATTTTGCTCTTATCGATCAAATTTATTTATCTTTAGAAAGTAGTTTAAGTGTATTTTTAAAATATGTGACTTGTTAAATGAATAAATAAATGATAAGATATTCAACATACTATTAAAAAGTATTAAACAAAATATTCCAGGTAACAACATGTGGCTTAACTGTGAGCTTTCAGTATAAAATATAAATAAAAATGTTTTCAAATTTTTAATTTGAGTTTGAGTTCATATTTTAATGACAGTTTATAAAGACAAATTTGTAAATAAAGGAAACTTTTTATATATTAAATCTTGTAAAATATTTAGAATAAAATAAAAAAATACTCGATTTTCTTTTTAAAAAAAAGAAAAAATTCGACTATTTTGAAATATTAGTTTCCTAAACTTGAATGCTGTTTGCTCATTTTTATAAGAATGTATTTATTAATTTAAAGGGAAAATAAATAATGCAGTAAATGTAAAGCATGTTTTTAAAGTATCTAATTTGACTATATCATTTGATATTAGAGTACAACTCTGCAAGGGTATTTAAGCTTCAGCTTTTGAAGCCGAACTGTTGCTGCTTGTCTTTTTTTATCTTCTTTTTTTTACACCTTATACCTTATACCTTATCTGGTGCAAACTGAAACCATATACCGCACACTCCAGCTGCGTTGTGTGTGTGTGCGTGTGCATGTGTGTGTGTGTGACTACTGCATCATTAAGATGTCGCTGCGTATATGTCTTGTGTATAACAAGCCATATAGCATATGTCTGCCCAGGAACAGGGTGTATATATATATATGTATGTATTTGTATGTGTGTGTGTGTGTGTATGGTTTGCTACCTGTGCGCGTTTTAATGACGCCCACGCCCAAGTCGCTGGCATCATTGAACCGGAGACGTAGCCGGAGACGTAGTCGTAGTCAGGAGCATAGAAGGACCACATAACGGCAGTTTCTAAAGGTGGCAACTGGCTTTGCTTTTGGCAGCGACAGCGTGTCATGAAATGTTCGAAAGCAATTACAATTTAAGTATTTAATTAGGGAATTACGTGAGCACACACCGTGCGAGAAAGAGTGAGAGTGAGAGAGGGAGAGGAACAGAAATAGAGAGTGTGTATTCAGTATAAGGACAAATAAAGTATGTTTTTTTTTTATGTTATTTTCTTGCTTGACAAAATAAAAACAACACAACGAAGTCGTCGCATTCAACACGACACAACAGAGAACAAAGAGAGCGGGAAGAAGAAAGAGACTTCTTTTAACAATATAACAATACACAATTTAAGCCCTAGTTCTAAATAGTAAATAAAATTGAGAACTATAAATACAAAAAAGGTGAACTCTTCAGTTGAGGCTAATGTAAAATTGTTACATTTTCTGGCATTATCTTGACAAATGCTTTAACGCACACACAATTGGCCAGAAGCGCCCAGAGACCCACCCAAAGGAACCCTAAAAAACATATTTGGCATTCATCACACACACACACACACACACATACAGACATTTTCATTTTTACAGTTTTCGTTGAAAATGTTTGCCCACTTTTTTATTTATTCTTTTTTGCTGTTGAGTTTTATGCTATTTTTTTTATGCCAGTTGAGTATCAATAAATTTACGCTACGGTTAAAACAAACAACGAAAAGAGGTAAGAACACACAACAGAGAGAGAGCTTTTTTTATATGTGCGAAAATTTGGGTTATTTGAAAGCGATCAAATTTATGTTATTTTGAAAATTCGATTACTATCGATAAATAGGTTATCGCCAAACCTATTTGGAGCACAAACTGTATACGTATTTATGTTCTTTTGTGTGTTTAGCTTATCTTATCTTATGCGCAATCTATAGCTCTATCAGTATCTTTATGTTCATATCTTTTTATATATGTTTATGAATGTATGTATTGTATAGAGAGAAAAAATACTTTTTACTCAATTCCAATTTAAACCTGTTTTATAATCATATGAACATATCTTTATCTATATCTAGATATCTTTTCTTCTTCTTCTCCCTAAAATTTTTTTTTTCATATTAATATTATTATTTGGTCAAATAAAATCCAAAAAGCATTGTCATATCTTTAGTTATATAACATTAATTATTTTACTAATTCACAAATAAATGCAATGCAATAAAAAAAAACATCTATAGACAAATAAAAATGTTATATATAAATAAAAATAATATATATATATTCCCCCTTTTATATTTACATATCTATTCTTTTATTTGTGCCTATAATTATAAATTGTCAATTCATTTTTTCAAGGCTTTTGCACAAGTTTAATAAAAAGTGGTTTTATTTATTCTCAAGAATTTTGTTTAAATTGCAAACACCTTTACAACTGAAAAACACTCACATATTGAAAAACCGTAAATTAAAATAATTTTTTTTCCACAAAAACAAAGTGAGTTTTTTCAGCTGCGCAAAAACTCTCAGGTGACATCTATTTAAATGCTGTGTGTGTGTATGTGTGTGTGTGTTAGTGTGCGTGTATGTGAGGATGTCCTGTGCTGTGAAATTGGCTATCAAGTTGCATAAATGCAATTGCATGGACTTAAAATTTCATTTTGGCTTTTGCGCACAATTCTCTTATTTTATTTATGCCATAGACCCATTTAAACGTGCTTCATGTGTGTATTTGTGTGTGCGTATGTGTGTGTGTAACTTTAATGAAGTGTTCGTTGCGTATTTGTCATGCCATTATGAATGCATATGAGCCAGAATGTAATTTCGTGTATGGAAGTGCTTTGCTCTCAACGAACTGAGTCAGTTTTGTGAAATAAATAAATTCTCAAAAACTGGCAGGAGAAAATACGCATACGAATTTATAAAAAGCATATAACTAAAGCATTTAAAAATAATGCCACGAATTGGCGTCATTTAATTTACAACAAGTGTTTGCTTAAAAACAAATGAATAAATTATAAAAAATACCAATTTAAAGTTAAGCTTGAAAGAAGCAAATTTTATACAAAAACAATTACAGACAACCAAGAAAATTCTTTTAAATAATTGAGTTGTAGTTACAGGTAACTAAATATATTTTGCCTATAAAGCCTTATTCTTAAAATAAGAATTAGTTTAATATGTGTTTTAACATATTTAAATTTATTGTAAGTAAAGCTTTTAATTTTTAAATATGTATAAAAAATATTAATATATAAATATTTTTTAATGTTTATACAATACTCTTTTGATATTTTAAATAAGCTTTTAGACAAAGTAAACAATTTTATTTTGAGTACAGATTTATTTAAGGGTAAAAGATAATTATTATATTATTTTTGACAAAGTAAACAATTTTATTTTGAATGCAGAATTATTTAAGGGTAAGAGATAATTATTATATTATTTTAGATGTAACTTTGTGAAAAGATAGCGTGTCTTATAGTTAATATTAAAGAAGTAGAAGAGAACGAAGTCTATTTGAAAATGTTGACAACTTAAACATAGCAACTTTATAACTTGCACAGCTGATTTATAAAGCAACATCAACATTTGATTGCATATAGAAAAAGATTAAAGCTGAAAGCAAATGCTGAACTTAAGATATGTAAACTAGCTTCTCTGAGAGCTTACGATAAAAGTATGTTAATCTGTTGTAAATATAATTACAAAGCATAACTAAGAACGAACAAAGCACAGCTCAAAATATCCCTGCTGATGCGAACAATGGACTCATGCTCCTTGGCCAGGATGGGAGACTGGACTGCTGCTGCTGCTGCTGCTCCTTAACAATAATCGAAGTCAAACCGCAAGCTGATAGCCATTTGCCAGTCAGCCCTAATAGACAAGGCATTGTCTGGGCATTTTGTGGGCTGCCTTTTACACACATATTCAAATAATGCACACTATGAAATTTGCCTCCCGCTTCTAAATACTCTGTTGTGGAATCCTGACCAAGAGCTGATTACACGCTCAATTGTTTGCTAATGGCCAGGTAATACGACTGAAAGCAATTGATATATATACATTTCACTCGGGCTTCAAATCCATTATGGCCATTTAATGTTTGGGCACATGCTATAATCATGGCCAAGACTAAAGAGTCGAGCCTTGTTAAGGCGCATGAACTTAATTAATCCAAAGTTAAGTTTGGGTTTTAGTTTTGTTTGTACTTTGTTCACTTGTTAGTTCACATAATATAATAACGTTGTCAAACTAATTGAGCGACGAAACGAAATCGCATCGAATCGAATGTGAATATAAATGTGAATCAATAAGATAATCAAAAAGACGCATGTCTAATTAACTAATGAGAGCATTCAAGTTGAAATATACGTATTCATAAGCACCCTAAAAAAGGAAATTTCTATTAAAATGTAAATAACTTAAATAACTTTTTGACTTCACATATACATCTCTCTCTTTCTCTCTTTCTCCATCTCTATTAATTTTATTCTTTATGCCAACTAACTTGAGGCTTACAAAGCAATAAAAATATGAATTTTATACTACTATAAAAGCAATCAATACTCAATAACAACCATAACTTAAAAACAAGACAATAAATAATTTCAAAAACAACTCTTTCTAAAACCAGAAAAAAACCATAATGAAAATACCAAAAAAAAAAATACATTATCTAAAAAAGTTTATAACACTTATTCCCTTTCATTTATTATTTTTTTTTCTAATCTTAATAATTTATTGAATCAAAATTCTTTAATGCAAATAATTTTATATTTTTTTGTAAATATTTTTATAAGTCCTTTTTTTCTTAATTTACTTTGAAGATAATTGAAGTTACTTTAATTTAAGTTTAGATAGATTTCTGCAAGGGTATTTAAAGTTTCGCTTTCAGCCTTTATTTAAATTTGTACTTTAACGTTTGTTTCTAGCTTTTTATGGCTACGTTTTTTTTTTGCTCTCTTTGCTTGTCGTTGTTTGTGTGCAAACAAATAACTCATACGCAGCGTTGTGCGTTGTGTTTGCGTCATTAATTCATAGGCATGAAGTTGATTGCCCTTTGTTTGGTTACATTTTCAATTTTTTGGGCGCGTGCACAAAAAAACACACACAAACACACGGAGGGAAAGAGAGAGAGAGAGAGTATAAAGAGTCAGGCCATAGGAAAGGCCAATTAAATTGGCTCAAGGAGTCAACAACTACACATTAACACATACTTAGCAAACATACAATATATATAAATTTCTTTATATGTATACATATTTTTTATATATATGTGTATATATAACATTTATATATATATATATATATATATGTTTGGATGAAAGACGTGGTAACCCACGTAACCGGTAAGTTTATGAATTTCAAAAATGCGCCCCATTGCCTACACTAATTTTCCTGCACACGCAATCGCCCACGCACACACACACACACACTTACACACATACACACACGCACACTCCGCAAGTATGCTTTTCAATTTCCAACTCACACAGTTGCGTTTTTTTTAAGGAGTATTTTTTGCTGCTTTGTGTGTGCGGCGGTTGTTTAGAGAGGCGTCTGTCAAAGCAACGCACACAAAAGAAGAACGGACAAAAAACCGTGGATAAAAAGAGGAAAGCACGTAAAAATAAAGCGGACCACAAAAAAGTGAAAAAATTTTGAACGAATTTTGTGAAATGTTGTATACCCTTTTGAATTCTTTAATATAAGCGAATATAAACAGATGTTAACTTATCTGATAAGAGAGAAACTTAAAACAATTTTTTAAAAATATGTTCAAAAGTATATAGTTAATGCATTAAAGGATTGTTATCTAAATTAAAGCATTTTAAATCAAAATAATATCATTTGTTTCTACTACAACTTATCTAAAAGCAAGAAGCTTTAAACCTATTTATATGAACAGAAATTTAAAATTAAAGTATACAAAATGTGTAATCTTAATTCAAGCTTTTCAAATTTATATTTTTAATATATATTTCTTTATAGTTATGATAGCATTTTTTACTACTGCTACTTATCTATAAGAGAGTCGATTCTTAAAAAAATATAAAGTGAATGTGAATTTCATTTTTCTAATAGAAAAACGCAATTTTTTAAGTTATTTATAAAATTATCTGATATACATGACAAGTTATCTAATCGCCACAAACTTTAGCTATGGAGTTTTAAATACTATATTTATTATTCAACTTATCTATAACAGAGCCACACTTTTTTTAATATTTTTTCTGTCTTTCTCTTTAGTTTGAAGAATCTGCACATTAACTAAACACAAGCTTAGCAAAATGTTCAGAGCTCATATTGAAAGCAAAGAAGTTTTTAATGCATGTCACTTAATATGATTTATAAATTTAGCAGAGCGCAAAAAAATGCGACTTGTGGCACATGAACAAATGTGCAACACTTTGCGGTGGCAAAATGCGTGACAAAGCGACAACCCTGTTTTGGCGTGCCGGCAACCCTACGCGCCCGATCGCTTGCGGCAATTTAGCTTGTTGCGGCATGGCATAAAACTGCGTTTTTCTTTTCTCTCCTTTCATATATATTTTTTTTTTTATTTTGCTGCTGTTGTTGCAACAACAGCTTGTTGCACTTTGCGGCAGGCAACACGCTGTTGTTGTTGTTGTTGTTGTTGCGGCTGGGAAACAAAAACAGTTTTAGTTAATCGAGTGAGGTTATCAGGTGATTTTTAACGCGACAAAGATTTTAAAAAGCTGCACAAACTCTGCGTTGAGTTTTCCCTTTTGTTGCCAGCCAAGGAAGCTAGTCAATTTCTTTAAGGACTGCAAGTCCTGGCAAAGGGATGGCAAATAAAACTTTAGCCGGCAACACACAAATCGTTGTGGATTATGTAGTTAGAGTAAAAGTAGGGAATGGTTTAGTTTTTATTTAGTTTCTAGTTAGAGTTTAAAGTAAAGGAGTTAATTAAGGTCTTACCATTGGAATATTTAAATATTTATATAAAGTTTTAAATTGATTTAAATAAACAGTCTTTCAAAGCTGAATTTTTGACAGTGGGATATAAGCCTTTATTCAATAGAATGTTATAGTATATATATATTGAGAAAATCATTTTCTTTTTAATTAATGCTGGATTGATAAACAAAGAATAGAATAATTCATCTTTTAACAGCTTCTATATTTTTGTTATTAAGTATAGCATTTATTTAATTAATTTAATTCAGTTTTTAACTTAAGTCATAAAAAATATTTTCATTTGGGTTTATTGAACGCATATTTTCTTTGTCAGCACTAAGAAACTTATTCAACCTCTTTTTTCATATCGAAGATTTTAACTTCTACCGAACTCATATTCAAACCGCAAATATTTCTCATTTGAACTTTTCTAACGAAGAATATTGAATTTCTCGTTATGAACTGTGCCAAGTGCCAAATGTCCAACAAAATTTTTGATTGCCAATTTTGAATTTCACACAAAGTGTTATATCGAAAAATGTTCTGGCCTGAAAAAAAGCTTTCCTCACCAGAAAGAAATATAATATTTTTCAGAGGAACAATAACTAAAGTTAAGACTCGGATTGAAGTTCAGGAAATTGCATTAAAAATGTACAGTTAACATTCTTGAATAAAGTAAGTGTATGCCAGGATTCAGTTAGGCAGGTTTTCTTACACACACACACACACACACACACAGTCATGATTGGCGGCAGGTTTTGTTAATTTACGTATATTTTTTTTGCTTTGTTCTGTTCTTTTTTTATGTTTGGGGTAACCTTTTTTTTTGCATCTATCCTCGATCTATTTGCCCAACTCAACTGCTGATGGGCCTGCCCTTTTCGCATTGTTCGCCGTTGTTCTTGTGAGTTGTTGTTGTGGTTGTTGTTGTTGTTGTTGGTTGTTTCCACGATGGCCGTGTTGCTCCATATTAGAGACGCAGTTGGAGTGCGTGTTAGATAAACTGACAGGGTGTCGGGGTCCTGCGTACTGTGTCCTCGCACTGTTAACGCAAGGGGTTGGCTGTGGGTAACGGAAGGAAGCGACAGGATGTGCCGCAAGGGCAAGCGGATGTGTTGCCACAGCTCGTGGCAATAACCAGACCCGAAACTCGAGCGCGATGCGCCAAAAGTCCCGTTAGCCCGTTGTGGTTCTCTTCTACACCTTGTTGTTGTTGTTATTGTTTTGTATTTTTTCTTTTTGGCAAACCTTTGACGTTGCCAACAACAACAAAAACAACAATCAACAAAAGCAAGCCAAAATCATTGGCGGCATTTTTGTGGTTTTGTTGTTGTGTGGGTTATGTGTGTATGTGTGTGTGTGCGTGTGTGTGTGTTTGTGGCGCTTTGATTTTTTTTTTTTTTTTTTTTTTTTTTTTTCCCCCCCCCCCCCCCCCCCCTCCGCCTTTTACCAACACTGGCCAAAAGGTATAACTAACAATGGGGTCAGTTCTCGGCTAACGTCAGCATATTTTTGCTAAATGCGTTCACATTGGCCCCTTTTGCAACACTGGCTTGTTTCGGCTGTCGGGTATAACAGCCTAAGCCGTAAATATATTTTTCAAGTCGTAACCTTAACATAATACATAAGTTTCTATGGGAACTTCAGTTTGGTTTATAATTAACATATATTTTATTTAAGGGGTATTTTTTAGCCATTAATATATTTGACTTTAAATTTTAAATTTGGCCTAACATTTGCATACCAACTTTCTTCATATCCCTAAACATGTCAAGTAAGCGAAAAATTAACAATTTATAGGGTATCTTCTAGTTATATTCGTGAACAAATTAATTTTTTATATATTTTATTTAAATTTCGTTGTCTAAAGTCTCTAATAAGGCTTTTTATGCATAAATAAAAAGATATGTAAGCTTTATTTTATATATAAATTTTGAACTATGCTAACATACAAAAATTTAATTTTTATAGAGGATCTCTATGAATTTTGCGCTAGATGAGGTTTCTAAATATTCAGGATAGGAATTCAAGTTCCATGCTAAACTACAAATGTAGTTCTTTCCCTTAGTTGCACGCTTAAACAGCCAGTGTTATTTAAATTTTATTAGATTAATTGTTTATTACTCTATTCTTGACTAAAAATAACAATAATTGTAGAAAAATAACTTTAATGCGGGTAAGACTTTGTTTACTATATTAAGGTTAGAAATTGTTTATAAAAAGAGTTGTTTTCTATACAAAAATTATTTTTAATTTTTTTAGCATTAATTATGCTGAAAGATATTTGAGATCTTTGAGTACTAAAGTAATCCATACCGATAAATACATTAAAATACATAACCTTATGGGGGAGCAGATAAGTTCATCAATATATTTTAATAATTTGTAACGACTTTTAAATAACATTCAAAAATTATGAAATGCAAACTATGCTTTCTACAGGGTATGCGCTAGTCGCGTTTATGTTACGGAATCTAACATCGCTCCTGTATTTTTTTTTTTTTGAATTTGGTGGCTTTGTTTTGTGATGCGGCAGTTCAACTTTAAAGTGGGCTACAAAACGCGAAAAGCGCAGCAGCAGCAACAACAACAACAACAACTGGAAAAACAACAACAACAACAACAAGTGTGCTGTTGATGACGTCGACAACTTAAGCGTTTGTTTGTTTGTTTGTTTGTTTGTTTGTTTGTGCGCGTGACAACATCAACAACAACGATAAAAACAACAATGCTATCAGAAGCAACAACAACAACAACGACAGTGAATGACAACGCGAATTTAATAAACATAATTTAATTACAGGCACGCGAAAGGGCGCCACAAAAGGCGGCCAACACCAGTTGGTCAATAGCGCCCAAGTTGGGGCCCAAAATGAAAGAGAAAAAAACAAAATAAATAAAAACACAACAACAAACAGGAGAAAAGCTCTTCGTAATTTGTGTAACTTTTTTAATTATTTACTTTGCTGCACTCGCAAGGAAATCAAATAAAACAACAGCAACGAGAACTCCGCGGGTGGTGCAGCAGGTGGTGCAGCAGGTGTCAACTTATTTGCTCAAGGTGTTGGCCAGAGCAGCTGGTCCGTCTCTGGTCTGGGCATTGATTAAACCACTGATAAATGTGATAAGGCAAAGGCAGGACAAGCCGACAAGCTGAAAGGGTAAACAGTGAAAAGAAACCACAGCGTAAAGAGTTCAAAATGAATGTGGCTAAGAGGGTGGGCTAAGATATATATATATATATATATATATATATATATATATATAACCGCTACTTCGATAGTAAAACACAATTATCGCAGACCTAATTAAACGGTTTTAAAGAAATGAGAAAAAACATTGTTTCTTCATATATATATAAATCACAATAATGTTGTATATATATTCCTCAATTTGCTTTTTTTTGTTGAAGAAAAATTATGCATTTAATTGTGGGAAATGCATGGGAAACTTAATCTTATGTGTTTTAAAAAACTCATTACATTGTTTGGGTTTCCTTAATGAAAACAAATTATTTGACTCAATAAATAACATTATATTTTCTAAAAAATATATTAATATATTCAAAGAAATATAAGATATAATTATATATTACTAAAATTCCTTCCCAATATTTTTTATGCTTTTCAAAAGGACGTTTAAATACTTATATTAAAAAGTAAGCAATAATAATTTAGTATCTATATTATTGATTATTATATAATTTGATTTATTTACAAAACTAAGCCTGAAAAGTGAACCTAATTTTAAAACCTTTTAAAAAAAATTAAATTTCTTTATTATGATTGTTTTTTTTTTATATTGAAATAATTTTTAGTTTATTATATATTTTATTTAAGCTTATTTTTCAAGAACTCTTCCTTAGCCTTAGTTTCCCACACAGGGGGGAAAAATTGTATTTAAATCGAACTTTTAGCTTCTCAGGAATTGTGCAAACATTTTCTTATCTCTCTCTCCCTTGCGCATTTTTTTCTCGTGGGAGCATTTATTTGTATTACACTTTGTGCGCTATTCTTAACGGTTTTATTTTTCAATTGCTTTGACATAAAATCCCAAAGCGAAATGGTGATTTCTGTAAGACAATTATTTCAATTTGCCTAAGGCGAGTATCAACGACTATGAAATACACTGCAACTATTTTAAATGGAGTAGAAGCTGTTTTATAGAGTCGTTAACTAAATTTGATTACTTGGGAAATAAACAAAGCAATTCAAGGTTAAAGAACATGATTTCTCAATTTATAAATTTGCACTCTGCATTTTCACAGCAGTTGAGCTTAAGTAGGTTAAGTTTTCGTTTTATATGCATTCACTACTTTTCTTCAATTAGGTTACGTAGTTGTTTTCAATTGCTTTGCACACCTTGAAAAAATAAATTGTTTTTCCTTATTTTTCATGTTGTGAAGCGAATTAAAAATGAAATACTCGATGCTTTCTATCAATTACTCGTTAAAAAGTTAGAGATAAATATTTGTAGAATGCCAGCTGGGAAAAACACTTCAACTCAAGAGAGAGAGAAAGAGAGGAAGAGAAAGATAGAGAGAGATAGCTGCTGTTTGGTTTGGCCTTCGTCAGCTAATTGGTTGGCAACCGCTAACTGGGCTTGCTGCTGTTACCGTTGGACCAAAGACCACAAAACCTATTGATCTAATAGACAAGGCGTACGCACACACACACACGCACACACACACACACAGAGGTGTGTTGCCATTGGCTATAAATTGCGAAATGGGGCGCCGATGTCATCGTATAAATCACGTGTAAAACTGCTGCTATATAATAATAATGAGGTTTTTTTTTTGCGGACTGGCCATTAAGTAACATTTAAAAATGTCAAAGCAGTGGCAGTAGTAGAAGAAGCAGCTGCTGGCCAAACACACACACACACACACAGAGAGAGAAACACACACACACACACACAATGAGCGCGTGTCTAATGTGAAAAGAAATTAAATGGAAAACCAACAAAGCAGTAAATCTTCAAGCACAACAAACAACACTCGAAAGCAATTTAGTTGGGGCTATACGAGTGGGCGGGCCGTGGCAGTGGGCGGGCCATGGCAGGCGCCATGCGGCGGCGCAAGGACACTGCTGAGCGCCAACTACAGGATGCAGAATGCAGGCTAGCTGCAGACTTGTGTTTCGGTTTTCAATCACAGCGCACCAAATTGCTCGACGAGATTGCGTGGCATTAACTTTTACAGCAGCTGCAGTAGCTGTGGCATCTGCAGCAGCATCAGCAGCAGCATCAGCAGTAGCCGCAGTAGCCGCAGCTGCACGCGTATTAGCAAGACACAAGCTGCGGGTGAAATGCAAACAACAACAACAACAACAGTAGCAGCAAGAGTTTAAGTTAGTTTAAACAGTAGCACAAATAGTAGAAGTAACTATAACAGTAACAGTAATTGTAGTTGTAAGAGCAACAGCAAGAGCTTAAGTTAGTTAAGGTCTTGAGAAAGAAAGAAAGGTATAATAACAATAACATTAACATTAACAGTAACAGTAAGAGCATCTGTAACAGTAACAGTTAGAGTGACAAACTAAAAAAGATAACAGTAGCTATAACAGTAACATTAACTTGAACAGCAAAAGCTTAAATTAGTTTAAGCATTAACAGCTGAGCTTTAACATTAACAGTAACACTAAAGGCTTACAGTTAGTGTAACATTATAAGCCTTCGTAACTGTAAGTTTAAGAGTAACTGTCACAATAACATTTACATTCCTATTAATACTTACTGTAAAACTAACTCTAACAGAACCAATAACAATAAAGTAATAGTAAACAAATCTTAAGTTAGTTTAAGCAGAAGCAAAGGAAAGAAATTAACAGTAACAGTAATAGTACCAAAAACTGTTAAACAGTAACAGCATAAGTAAAAATGTTTTGTATAACTGTAACATTAACAGTAATAGTACCAGCATTAAAGGCTGTAACAACAAAAGTAACTTTAACAGCAACTAATAATAACAGTAACTAATTAAAACTAACACTGTCAGCTAACATTTAACACTAACGTTAACAGTAACAGTAACAGTAACAGTAAAGTAGTATTAGAATTTATAGGAAGCCTAAAAGTGAAGATAACAATAAAATGGACAGAAAATGAAGCAGTCGAGGACACATTAACTGTTAGAGCTAGAATAAATGTAAGACTAACATCAAACATGTTGCAGTTGCAGCAACATTAGCTGCAACAGCATTATGCAATATAATTTACACTTGCTGCAGTTGCAGTAATAACAATTGCAGCAGTAGAAACATTGTCAGCTGAATTCAAATTTGCCACTTATGTCTAGCAGCAGCAACTGATGCCAAATAAACAACCATTTAAAACGGCAGCAACATCGATATGAGCAGCAAATGAAATGGCTGGACTTTAAGAACTTGCAACAGCTGCTGCTGCTGCAGCAACAATATCGGTAACAGCAGCCGCAGCAATCTTATCACATCACTAATAGCTTTTGTTTTTAGCAGCAGTTGTGAATGCAGTCTAAGCTGCAGTACGCAGCAGGAACATTTAGACTTGCTGCAGTACGCAGCACAATGCTATTGCCGCAGCAAAGAGAAGTTGCAGTTCCAGCTGTTGCAAGATAAATAATCAATTAAAGTGTTGCACACGGCGTATGCGTAATGCGAGCGCGTAAATCAGCCAACGAGATGCAATGCAAACACACACACACACACAAACACACACATCCAATTTCACAACATGAATGCGATACTCTCTAGAAAAGCACCGCCCAACTCCCCTCCCCCCCCACCTGGGTTGGCATGTGCCCATGTCCCAGTTACTCTGTCTTTCGGCTGCAGTAACAACAACAACAGCAACAACAACAACAATAACAACAGCTGCAGCAGCAGCAGCAGTAACTACTACAGCTTCTGCTGCTGTTGCCTTGCATACTTTGGGGCGCCACAGCAGAAGCTGCCGACGCGCCACAAAAGCACCAAAATGGCTGACATTGTTTAAGTCAAAGGCAAAAGCATCGCAAAACGTAATAAAAACATGTTTATAACAAGCTGTTCACAGCAGCACCGAGAAACAGCTCAAATGCACAGTGGAAACAGCTTAAAATACAAGTTAACACCTAAAATTATAGTTGCTCAGCTCCTTCGTGGTTTTTTCTATACCTATAAAATTTTGTTTAATACAATCTGTTAACCTTATTTACGGGACATTCAATTATTAAAGAAAACTATTTAAATAAATCATTTATAAATCAATAGTGAAAAGCCTACATTGGGAATTAGAATCATATCTGAATATTTGTGTCTAAGTGAGGTTAAATAAAGATTACCTTTTATTGTTAGCTGATATTAAGCATAAGCATTGGTTGAATCTTCTCAGAAAATATTTCCCAAATGGGATAATAAACAATTTGCAGTCTTTTTAAAACTATAAAAACTTTTAAAATTGATTTGAAAGACATATTTTTCAAATTTTGTAAAGCGCTTTTTAAATTTTTAAATATTTATAATTCCAATATGGCGAATACCGGCAACTTATAGCTTATAATTAAAATAAATAAAATCCAAACACAATAAATAGATTAAATTAAAAAATGACTAATTTTAAACACTTAATATATTTATATAGATATTTTTTCATATTCAACTTTTTTAATTTTTATGAATTATCGACATAAATATTTAAATGTATTGACAAAACAAACATAAACAAGTGAATTATTAATAAAGAGCGCAATGCATAAAAACAGATTTTAAAATTTAATCTTAAGTTTTTCTTTAAGATTTGTTTAAAGGCATTAAAGTTTATAATACTTAATTTAATAGTTAAGCCGTTAAATTATGGAATTAAAAAGGAATTTGTATAAAATCATTAGAAAATGGTTAATTGCGAAAACTTAGCAGTGATGTGGAAAAAATGTGTGAAATATATTGTATATATTTTATAGAGTAACAACTGTATGTAAAAAATTGAAATAAAAAAAACGGTTTGTTTGCTTTACATTTTCTGGCTAATGCCAACTAGAATATTCACAAGTTCTATAACATTGTCTTGTGTTGTGTCACTGTGCAACACACCCTACACACACACACACACACACACACACATGCACACACTTGTAACACACGCCATTGAGGCGCATCAAACATTTTCCTTGCTGCTGAACCCAAAGAAAAGTGCATTCAAATTCGCGAGCTGCTTTCGCTGACGATCTTGCTATATATAAAAAAAAAAATATATATATATATGTATATATATTATGCAGAGGCGTCGTACAGTCAGTCAACCAGTCACTCATTTATTCATCCACTCACACACCCACTCATTTATTCACTTGCCCAACCACTCGCTTGCTCATTCATTCATTCATTCAGTCTGCTTTGTTGCTCGCTCATTTTGGGTTCAGTTGACTAATGTTTCTAGCTGAACCTTGAGCATAAACACAAACACAAACACACACACAGAGACACTCACTTATATTAGAGCAACATTTTGCACATGGTTGGAAGGCGTCAACGCGTTGTCAGCAGCTGAAAACTTGGCGACAGACAGTCAAAAACCTAAGCAGATGAAAGTCCTCCAAGCCAAAGAGCGCAAAGTACCAAAATGCAGTATTATAATGATGTAACCAAGATGCAGCAATATTATATATACATATAGATAATTATATATAGATATAGATAAACATATATATTTATTGCTATGTCTTATATAAAAACTGCACTGAAACTTTATTTCAAACTCTCGCAAAGTTAGTTTGCCAAAGGATTATGAAAAGACCACAAAAAAATATATTTAGAAGTTTACAGAATGAAGGCATTTATATATAAAACGGAATATAAAATATATATGTGAATATAAATATATACATATACATTATTTGTCTTAACTATAAATTCAGCCAATATATTCAAAGCTTGTGGCAGGATCTAAGATTTTCTTGTGGTTTCTCACAAGATGAAAGTTTTTTCTTTTAAAGCAAACACCAATAATAAGAAATTTTCCAATTTAAAAAATTTTATACGGTAATATTAGATACGAAAACGTTTGTGAGACATTTATATAAAATTTCAAAGATCAAATATTTTCAATGCTTACATAAGAAATTAAAGTCTAAGTAAACATATTTTCAAATAAATTTACGAATTGACTTCAAGTTAAATACTTATTATTATTATTATATATGCTGTTTATTTTTTTTATTCCCATACTAAAGCATACTTAAAACAATTAAAAAAACCCCATGCAGGTATCTTATTTCAACTCGAACATTTTCATATTAACTTCCTCAGAGTCTGACAATCAAAAGTTATTAAAAGCCAATAAAACAACAATATGAAAATTTTAATTTCATTTGCCTTGCAGTCCAACGTTAAATAGATTTAATTAAAAAAGTAACCCATCAATAAATTATATTAACATGCCAGGTAATTAAGATTTAATAAATATTTAATCAATTAATCATTCATATATATGCAGTAAATTAATTTAATTATTAATGAAAATGCAAGTAAAAATGTGAGAGTGAATGTATTTAAAAGCTGAATTTATTTTTAAAAGGTAAAGGAAAATCATTTTTTTAAATGCATTCAAAGTGTTTGAAATGGGTGAAAGTCAAATTCAATTCAATTATTTTAACGAGCTTAAAAAGTTTCTAATTTTATGTTAAAGAATGTTTAGGGATTTATTTGTTTATTTATTTTATGTATATATTGCAGCCCATTTCGCTCAGTGTAGTACCCTATAAAACTGTGTATGTGTCAAGTGCTTAATGCGTCTCGGCCCAAAATAATGGCGATTGTCGCTCCGTTTTGCTCTAGCTCTATATCTAACTGTAAATGTGTGTGTATAAGTGTGTGTGCTTGTGTTTGTGTGTGTGTCTTTAGTGCGCCTTTTTGTTATATAATAGAAAATCCTTAATAACATTTTCTTTACAATTGTGCACACAGCGCGTATGAAACAGAGACAGGCGCCAACGAGTGAGTGCGAGTGAGTGAGCAAACCGAAAGACGGGCAAGGGCAGGGGGCAGGGGGCAAGCGGAGCTTAACCGTTAGTAAAGAGGATAAGATTTGCGCTAGGCACACAGAAGCACAAATCTTTTTACGAGGCTGCCTCTTGAGTCGCCATCGTCACTCGCTCGTAAACATTTCACGCTTTGCCAGGCAATAAGTTTTTTTTTTTTATTTCTTGCTCGGGTTTTGTTTTTGTATTTTACCCCTGGCCAGAGTCCTGGCATCGTGGCGTCCTGGCGTCTTGGCGTCCTTCTCACCTGCTCAAGTACGTCGATCTCTTTTCGTTGGTTTTCGTTTTCGAAAATTTGCAGTGTTTGTTCTGTCAGTTTGCAGTATTTGTTTTTGGCAGGACTTCTGGCTGCTCCTGACTGCTCCTGGGCTGACTTTGGCCAACTGGTCGGCTGTTCCCTCGCTCGGTCCGATGCCCCTTGAACCCCACCCGCTCTAAGTTCCATTCACACATCGAGACTCACCCGAGACCAAGTCAAAGAAATAATAACAAACAGGGAAAGCAAGGAGAAAAAAAAAACCGTACCAAACGAAACAAAAAAAAAAGTCCAAAAAGGGTAAAAGCCAAATTCCAAAAGCAACCGATGCCTTAACCCATTTCTATAGCCGGAACAAGGATGTTGCTAAGTTGGTTATGGTTATGTTAGCTGCCATCTGAAGCGAATGCCGACAACATTCATATGCTCGAGTGTCCGAGTGTATGAATGCGAGTGTTTGATATACACCGAATAGTGCCTGCATTGAGCACTGTGCAAAGTGTTTATTATCCGAACACTTGTTTAACCCACTGAATACAACTCCGGCTTCCTCTTCTTCTTCTGAGTGAAGCTTAGTTCCAAAAATGAGGGCTATTCACTTTATGGCCAATGTTCCTCGTTACTTTTGTTAAATTAGTCGGTTTTTAATTTTTCCGCTTTAAATGCATTTTATTTTATTTGTTTTTATTTTTTAGATTTTTCATGCATACATTTGCATTTTAAATAAATGCGCTTGTAACTGAACTTAAAAAATAGAATAGGATAATAAATTTGTATAATGGAAATACGCGCATTTGTAAATTCATGAATAATTTAAATAAATTCGCGCATTTTTCAACTGACAACTTGTGAAATATGCATAAATAATATTTGTGCAGTTTCACAAATGTTAAAAAATAGTTCAAATTTAAATTACAATTTCTTTATGTTTTTAATTAAAGCACTCATTTATATATTCATATTTGTTAGGAGTAGATTAAATAAGTGCCCTACAATTATTTCTTATGGTAAATCAACCTTACCTAATAAATGCACTCATATGTAAATTTTAATAGAAAATGAATACACTTATAAAAAAGCTTTTGAGTGTTACACAAATAAACAAAAAATTAAGCAGAAGTATCAAATTATAAGCTAATGAATACAACATGCATTAAAATGAATGCATTCATGAGCACACTCAAAGAATAAATGAATACACTCATGAGTAAGCTCACGAATACACTCTAAGTGAAAATAAATACTTTTTGAATAACACCCGAAATTAAAGATGAGTACACTCATGAATACAGAACTGTACAGTCATGAATACACTTTATATAAACGTGAATTAACCTACAAATGCACTCAAAATTAAAATAAATACACTTCTGGGCTAGTGAACATGAATACACTCATTGTGAGAATGAATACACATGTGAGTGTATTCAAGTTATTCAATGCAGGCGGAAACACAAAACGTGCAAAACGTCATTATCTTAAATACAACTTGTATTAAGTTTGAATGCACTCACGAATACACATGAATACACTCATAGTTGGATTGAACACTTTAATGTTATAAACACAAAATGGAAAAGAAAACTTTATTCCAATTAAAAACTAATAAATACCACTTAATTCCAAAACGAATACACTCACAAAGACGCTAACAAGTGCACTCAAACTAAACACGAATACACTGCTGATAAATATGACCTAAGCTGTTAATCTATTCAAGTTTTCAACACAAAAAGGGGAAACGGAAGGAAAGCTTTATCTATAGATACTTGTATGTACCATATACATATGTATGTGTGTATATTCATTTAGAGCTCTCTAATCCTTTGTTATTCACAATATCTTAAACGCTGCCTGAAAAGGCCTCGTCTTCGGCCGGGGCGAGCTTATCGAATTTCGAGTGTAATTGCATTTGGTGGGCCGAGTGTCCACAAAGCATATTAGGCAGATAAATCAAACTAAATGTGCGCTAAATTTGAGCCCGTATAGCCCGAAACTCCATCCAAATTGTTGGCGACCTCCCCACGTCCGAAAATCTCAAGCCTTGGCAAAACAAAGCGGCGTTAAAGAGCAGCTTCAAGCCAAATGCGGCATGTGCCCTGTTCCATGTGCCATGTGCCATGTGGCATGTGGCATGTGGCATGAAGTATGCAGCATAGAACGTTCGGTTTTCGTTCGCCTGTCATTGTTCGCCGTCATTAGGCGATAAATTGACCTTCACGCATGCTGCGATTGGGCGTTAGGTTAACAAGACCAAAGGGGGCGTGGCAAATGTGGGAGATTTTGGGGTTGGTTAAAGGGGTTGGCGGCTAGCGTTGATTGCCAACCGGGCTACTTGCCTAAATATCCACAAGCACACACACACACACGAACACATTGAAAGACAGTCGATGACGTCTTGAGCATGCCCACAAAATGTGGATTTGTAGCACAAGCTCAATTTGTGTATGCTTGTTCGCGTGTGTGTGTCTGTGTGTGTGTGTGTGTGTGTGTGTGTGTGTGGGTGTTTGTTGTGTGTGTTTGTGTGCTGCTTGAAAATTGCGGCAAAAGCAATATGTGCTTTCAACGCTGCACTGCCAGGCAACCTAATCCGCAGACAGCCCCGCGCCAAATGCTTATTTGATAATCTACCTGTTATTGACCTCATTTTTCTATTTGCACACACACACACACTCACAAGTTTGTTTGCTTGCATGCAAGCTCGCTCTCTCTCTCTCTCTCTCTATTTCATTTCTTCTTTTCTAGAGAAAAACACTTGAAAAAAAACACTCAAGACTTTGTTTGTAGATGGAATGAATCAAAATTTAAAAGGAATTTGTGAGGCACAAGTTGATTTGTTTGCAGCTCTCTCTCTCACTCTCATTTACTAGCTCTCTCTCTCTCTCTCTCTCTCCAAGCTAGGCATATTTTCTTGCCAAACTTTGTTTCACTTTTAAAAAAAATATAAATCATTTTTATGCTTTATCAGCTAAAAATCGCATTTCTTTCAAATCCAAAAACGATTCAAAAATAAATTCACCATGAAAATATGGTTAATAAATGAATAAAATGAGTAATACTTATACCTCGATTGTGCTTCGTGCTAAGAGCCACAACAAATGGCGAAATTCATTTATATATATATATATATATATTCGATTTAAGATTTTGTATCTTAATTGAAGCCATGTGCGTTGTGTACTTGAAATTCCAATGTTGGCCAAAGAGGAGTTTATATGAATGCCATTTGATACGTTCGAAGCTTGAGTGAGTGTGTTCGAGTGTGTGTGCGAGGGTGTTTTTGTGTGTTTCCGTCTTTTGTTCAACAAGGCTCGATGGCAACAATTACAACAACAATAAAGCGATTCGCACATTTGCCGCACATGTCGAGGACTCACTGTATGTGTGTATGAGTTTACACACACAAGCCACAGTGCTGGCTGTAAGAACGGGGCAGGGGCGGGGGCTGGGCGTGGCGTCGTATGAAGAGTGCCACAAGTAACACCCGTTCAATGTGCGTGTTCAATGGCAAGCACACAATGGAACTGGGCAAAGTACCGTTACGAGTCCAATGATGGAATTGCATGTGGCAAATGTGCAACAGCCGTTGTCAACACACCCACACACCCACAGACACCCTTCCCCTGGCCCCTCTTCTCCATTTTCCTTAGACTTGGACTTGGATTCCTATTCGTTTTTGCCTGCTGAAAATGACTAATTTTGGTTTCTATTTTTTTGTATGTTGCTCTTGGCATGTTTTTAGCTAGTTACCTTGTTCGCTTTTGTTCCCAATTTCATTTGGGTACACTTTCATCTAGCCACGCCCCCCCCCTCCCCCCCTTCACCTACAGCCATCCATATTTAAGCTGTCCCCTTTGATGACGCCCCTGACCCTTGGCGGAGCTATTGTTCGGCATGCGGCATTCAAATTCTTAACTGATTGCGCCGAGTTGTTCGAACAAAATGTGCTGCATACTTGCAGGGGACTAACCCATTTAGGAGACACACACACACTCAAACATTCGCATTCTGTTTGACATATAAATCGGAGTGCAGCTTATTGATTTACATTTTGCTTTGGTTTGCTTTCATCTGCAGTTTTTGTCATTTGGTATTCAAGTGACTCAAATTGAGGCCATTTTCGGAACTAGTTCGCCCATTAATGCATATTAAGCGAAAAGAATTCTTGAAATTTTTCTCAGTCAAATTGAAAAAAGACTCAAGAAAAATGTTTAAATATGTTTGGTTTCATTTCAGAGATATTTGAAATAAGAATTCAAATGCTTGTCCGTTTAAATTGATGCTTAAGAAAAACGTTCTCATTAAAAACTTACAATTTCTGTTGTCTGCGTAGATTCCTTATATAAAAACAAATTGGGACTTACCTAAAAAGAGAAAAAATATATATATATTATTAGTTTATATGTGAAATAATATTAAAAAAATATATTACAATATTTAAAATTATAATAGCAATAAATAAAAAGCTCAAAAATTATATATTCAAGTTATAAATTTAATTTTTAATTAATATTTCATCTACATTATATTAAAAAATTATGTTGTTTATGTTCTTACAACACAATAAAATTCAGATCTGCAAAGTAGAGCTAAGATTTAATTGAAAGTGCATTTTTCGACTGTTTGCTCCTATGGCAGCTATAAGATATATTTAACCGATCTGGCCGAATTTGAACTATGTTTTACATGCTGCTAAAATATGTGTTTAAACCAAGTTTTATTGAAATAGCATCAAAATTGGCCCAGTTCGTATAGTCAGTTAAATTAGTGGATAGCTTTTTTATGCCTAAACAACTCGCAGCTTAAAACCTTTAACAAATATATATATACTTTAAAAAGTTTTGTTCGACATTTTACTTTATCAAAAAGTTACCTGGAAAATTGTTCAAACCTTTTTAATACTTAAGGCCAAAAATTGTTTAACACAGAACTTTTGCTGCATTTGTGCATGTATGGATAAATTAATTAAATAAAATATTTATGCATTGCATGCACTCAATTAAGTCAAGATTATTATTGATTGCATATTTAACAATCACTTGTTACATTTTTGGCAAGCAGCTAAAAGTAATTCGCACTTAAGTACTTAATATGTATACGCAATGTTGGCATAAATGCATAAATTTATTTGTGCAGCTGTTCGGCTTATAAATTGCAACTAGTTGTGGTTATTACAATTGTTATGCAACCAATGGCGACACATGCCCAGTGCGACAGAGAAGGCAACACACAACAGTATGTGCGAGCGAGATGGCAACTGTGTGTGTGTGTGTGTGTGTGTGTGTGTGTGTGTGTTTGCTGCATAAGTTGGTGGCAATGTAATTGAAAATATGTTTTCAGCTCTTTTTGGGGGGCAGCATACGCCATGCCTTATCCTTATTCAAACCCCATCCGGGGCGACTCCATCCTTGCCCAAGGCAAGCGCACGACAAATCTCTCTGCGTCCTTCGTCCTTTCGCTTAGCATCGTCTCATGCATGCTATGAGTATATTGAACATTCCAAATACAACAAACAATGGCAAGCGCCAAAGGCAGCAACAACAACGGCCGCAACAATGCAAGCAATAAGTGTTGTAAACTAACGGCACCAGCTTTACAGCAAACACACACACACACACACACACACACACAAAGGCACACACAGATTTACATACTTACACAGCAGGCACACAATGCATATGACAAAGTTGCTAGTCAAAGGTTCGCATTGCTCCTGAGTTCGGATCAGTGGCGAAAACAAAACTTTGATTTTTATACACACCGAACAACCCACTGAACACAGCTCAACCCCTCAAAGCCCCGCCCCCTTCTCTTGCTCAATTGTCGACCATCATCCCTTTAAAAAAAAAAAAATTCCCCTATAGGATTTCCTTATTGACTATTCTCAACCATATAAAACACCTACGCCAAACTTCAACAGGAATTTTCAATCATACACTGAGCAAAAAAAAGACAGTTTATTTTAAAAGAAAAAAAAAAAAAACCTAACTTAACATTAGCAAATATATATTTGCATATAAGTATTATATTAATAAAATGTAATAGAAATATTTTGAAATAAAAAGTACTACAAATTTTTGTATTAAAAAGTGTTTTAATATACAATAAAAGCTTTTAATTATACTATTATAAATTTAGTAAAAATATAAAAAATTTAAATTCTCGAAAAGTAAAGCAAAACATTAAAAACTTACATTTTTTATAAATAAAGCAATTTTTTTATATATTCATTTTATTGACAATTATTAATTAATGAACTTAATAACGAGACTGGGGAAAATTCTTTTTAATCATTTAATTATAAAATTTTATGCTTTAAATTAATTTGCTTAGTTTGAATGAAAAATTAAAATTTAAAATTTAAAAAGAAATTGTTTACAATTTCTCAAAAGATATGGAAGAAAAGTATATACAAGTTTTAACTACAGTCAAACTTCTCTATTAGGAACTTTCGTATAACGAAGTTTCCTTTATTACGAATTTTTTTTAAAGAAAACTGAAAATTCTTTATATTATAAAGTTATTCTATATTACGAAGTTTCTATTCAACGAAGTTTTTTTTCGGTCCCTTAAACTTCGCTTTACGGAAGTTACACTGTTTTTAAAAATAGAACAAACAAATTGAAAGTAGTTTAATATTCTTTTTTAGTTTCTCGTTTCCTCAAACTCTTTTACGAAGTTTTATTTAAGAAACAAATTTCATTTGCTTACAAGTTATTTAAAGCAAACAAAAAACTAATTTTTTATGAGCTACAAAGACTGTAATACACTCATATTAAAGTAGCTCTTCAAACAGCTACATCTCACAAGTTAAATTTCGCGCAGTGTAGCCGCAGACACATGTGTGTGCATACGTAGAAAAGTGAGCTTCTATTTCTGGCTGAAAACTATTTGAGAGCTACCGATATGGCTGCAGTTTTATTTGTGCACTGCGGTTAGTTAGCTATGCGTGGAGCGGTTCGCAGCGATTCCGAGTGGTTCCATCGAGTGGTTCAGTTTCGTTTAGCTCGTTTTGCTTTCGTTTGGTTCGGTTCGGTTCGGTTCGGTTCGGTTCGGTTTGGTTTGGTTTGGTTTGGTTTGGTGCAC
The DNA here is from genome assembly GCA_004143845.1 of Drosophila lacertosa. Taxonomy (NCBI): domain Eukaryota; kingdom Metazoa; phylum Arthropoda; class Insecta; order Diptera; family Drosophilidae; genus Drosophila; species Drosophila lacertosa. Next base: position 27,874 of record SCDZ01000589.1, on the reverse strand, counting down.
AGCTGCTTCCGTTGAAAAGGCTGAGTATACAAAATGCATAAGCTTTATGAAAAATCCAATGCAATGCAGGAAGCTGTCGCTGGGCGTGGCGTAGGGGGAGTTGCAGAGGAAAAGGATTTTAACAGGAAAAAGCGACGTCCATTGTGAAGTTGTTGTTTGGCTTTTGCCAGCGGCGGCTTCTTTAACAGCGCAACAGGAACAAAGAGCAAGATAATAACAACGTAGAAGCCAGAGTTAAATTTGCTTTTATTTTGGTTTTTTTTTTGGTTTTTTTAAGTTTTATTTTTATTTTTTTTTTTTTTTTGCATTGCAACAAAATTGAAGTATGGCCAACAATTTGTGAGTTGCATCCAAAAGCATTTTGCCGGAGCTCTCTTAATACAATTGCCGTGCACACGCACACACACACACACACAATAGCACCATAGGAAGCGGGTGGAAAAGTGGGCGGGGCCGGGCGGGGAGCGAGAGTTAACACTGTGCCACAAAATATGCTAGCAAATATTTTCTACGGTCTTTTTTTTTTGTTGTTTCTCCTCTTGTTTTGCGATTTGTTTTCTCTGGCGGCGGCTTAAGCCCGGGGCAGGCAGTGCATAAAGTGTTGCCACCCAGTCTCAAATGCCAGACAACATTCCGTAAAGTTCACAAATTTTTATGATAGGCAAAACAAAACAACAACTGCAGCGGAAAAAAAAATATACTCAAGTTTTTGGCATTTCATAAAACGTTTCAGAGCGAAATGTGGAGACAATGAAAATTACTGTTCGTTATGCAGCATTAATTAAGGAACAAAGAGTATGCTTTGAATGCGCAACAATGAATGCAATTATGAACTGGTTAAAAAACGGAAAACACACAAAAAAAAATTAAACAAATATACAAACCTAAATCCAAAAATAGCCATGAACAATAGAAAAGCTCTAAAGCAAAAAATATGTGGATGGCAGTCGTACAAGCCACAAAGGGAACTACTTCTAAGCTGCTATAAAAAAAGTCTTAGAAACTAACTAAATAAAGTACATTTCACAGCTTAACAATTATTTATGCGAACTAGTTCCAGATAAGCCAAAATAAAAATAGTATTTAACAAGCACAAATAAAAATCTTTTAATTAAATTGTGAGCTGGTTCCATTCTACAATGTTTAACAGCAGACGCATTAAAAGAACTAGTTTACATTAATTTGTATTTATTTATAGGTGTCCCAAGCTTAAAATTCTCACAAACTAGTTCAATTAAAAACCATTGCCTACTTTTCAGGGCACTCAACAAAATGACTTTAAACGAAACAACTTACAAAATTTTAAAATAATTCTGCTAACCCAGTTTGCTTTTTACTTCCAGCTATTTTAAACTAAATCACAGTTTCCACAAACAAACTCATTTTCATATATATCTTCACAATAGCTGCCAAAAATATCGAGAAACCTTTTAAGGCGTCTTTTTTGACACAAAAAAAAACATTTTGACATATTTCGGTTGTTGGGACCACTTTTTGAATGTCTAATGACTTCCTTTTAAAGGTCCAGGACAAAAATAAGATGTCGAACGAGTTTTGAGTTATTTTCAATTGTGCAAATTTTTGACAGGGCTACCAGCGAGGTGAGTTCGAGAAGTAAGTGAAAAGAGAACTTCATAATTATAACAGATTTAAAAGAGTTGTTTTCGTTAAACTATTGTAAACAAAATATATTACATTTCTTAGATATATATATATGTATATAATTATAGTAAAATAAAAAAATATATAAAACCAGTAACAATAACATTTAAATCAGCTCAATTTATCAATTTTTAGTTGAAGCTTCCACAACTTTTTTTCGCTCTCATAAATATAAATATAATAATAATAAAAAGAAAAAAAATAATTTAATAATAATAAAAATAATGTAAATAAAAAATAATATTAATATTTGTAATACAAATTGTTTAAACTTTCCATTACTTTCTAAACACACCTCGCAATTTATAAATAACATTGTCAGGTGAATAATACTCTTGGGCTGTTCTTTTATTTTTTTGTAGTTGTTGTTGTTCTGTTTTGCGGAAGCTGACAAATGCTATGGGATATTTATGTAACAGGGCGAGCTTTAAAAATGTTTGCCAAATCTTTGGCAACAGGTTCGTGTTCGTGTTCGTGTTCGTGTTTGTGTTCGTGTTCGTGTTTGCGCGCCCCACACGACAGTTAAGTTTCAATAAGGCGAATCCTTTTGTAATGCCTGCTGCGTGTCCTGGCCGGTCCTGGCGGGCAGGCTTTAAAGCCAGTGGCCAAGTCGGCAACTTTATGGCCCGGAGTCATGGCGTTTTTAATAATTTATAAGAAACACAGGCGCACGAAAAGAATAAACAAAGAACGTAACGAAACGAGCCTCAAATCAACCCAACTAGACAGGCAGACAAACGGACTGAGGGACGACGGACAGACAGAGAGACAGAAAGACAGTTGTTGGCAGCGCAACGAAAACATACAGAAAACTCAACTGAAAGTTCACATAACTTAGAACATGTTCCGGTTGCATACACTTATCGCCGGTTGTTTGAGTTTCAAAAGCGTTTTGCAACACTCGAAAGTTTTTTGGGGCGTCTCCGCGAAACTCATGTTGAACTTAAAGAGGCGACGGTAGCAAAATACATTTATTAGATTTTGTTTCATCTTGGGTCTTGTTAGCATTGTGGATTTACTGTCCCTAAAGAAATTTTAAGTCCTAGTTTAATTATGGAAAAATAAAGAAAGCTTAAATCTTGTTGAAGTTCTTTGATGGATTTAATAATACTATTGAATACATTAATATTTATAAGTTCTTTATCATGCACTTTATTAAGTTTACATTTCAACAAAGCCACTGCAAAGCGCTCGCATTAACAGAAGCTGTTACACTTAAGATTTCTGTTACCTTAACAGTTAGTTAGTTATTCTTCTGTCTGCTTTTTTTAACATAAGACTTGATTGTAGTACTTATCTATAGAACTATGTGAAAATAAATGTTAAGCTGATCTTATATAAATATTGTCATAATCAACTCGCTGTTAATTTTTAACAGTACTAATAAAAGTTAATGCTTAGAACCTGCTATTAACAGCAGCTTTAACAGAGGTCTCCAACGTTATCAGCGTCTAGTGAACAGCCTCTGTTATTCACACTTTCAATAACATAGCTCACACAACATTCGTATAACATTTTTCTTTACAATTAAAAACTTTGTTTCAGAAAACCAATAGAAAACTGATTGGTTGAGACACTTTCCTTCGACTATTAATGAAGCATACGTGCAAATCCCTTTAAGAAATAACCCCAACAAAAAAGAAAACCCCCCGTTAAGCAATATAAGTAGTAAGTGCATTCCAACTATCGTAATCCCATTGCGAAAACTTCTCTTTTTTGCTACATTTTTTTTTGGCCATGGCCAAATGGGGGTGAGGATGGGCTCATGGTGCTCATCCTTCATGCGCATCAGCATCCTTTGCAGCTTATCTGCCAACACACACAAACACACACACAAACACAAACACACACACATCCAAAGCATAAAGTTCGTTATTTTCGTTATATTACGAGCAAAAGTTGCCACGCCCCCGCCCCTCACAGACGCCCCCCACGTAGACATTTTAAGAGCCGTGCAGACCCGGAAAAACTACGGCATAAAATTTCCAATTTGCTGGCATTGCTTGACTTTTCGGTTGCCGAAAAACTTGGCCCGTGTCCGGCGTTGTCTATGGCGCATATGGGTGTAGTTTTTATTGTACACACACACAGACACACACAAACACACACATATATATATATATATATATATATCTGTATTTTTAGCTGCTGCTTCCGCTGCTGCTTTTTTTTACAATATTTATACACTTGCGCGGGGTATTAAAATGTTGGCTCGCAATGTGTAACAAATGGCTGGAGCTATATTTTTTCGATGCCGTAATATAAATATATGTACATACATACATACATAAGTATATTTATATATACTCTTGATCAATATAAACAGTAGGGTGTTAAGACTTTATCTAATTTAAATTGGAGGTTGTCGATTTAAAAGTCAGTTCAGTTGCCTTTATTTAAATGTGGCAACTATAATTAAAATTCTCTTATTGTTGAGGAAAGAGTTTATTCTTTAACTATATAATTATAACTTAAGCATTGCAGCCTTAAACTTACCTAAAATATATATATTTATTTATATGTATATTTATATATCATATATATATATAAAATACATGTTTATACTTTAATCAGAGCAAGATTTTAATTAATTAATTTTAATTTAACTGTTTATCAGTTTTGTTCTTCCTTTTCTTGTACAACATAATAATAATAAATCCAAGTTCTCCCCGATGAGGATATTTGCTCTATTAAATACAAATAAGCAGGGTTCAACAATAGATTTCAATTCCTTCGATTATTGAATTTCTATATATTTTTTAAGCAATGTTTTTTAGTTTCACTGTTTAAGAATAAAACATTTCCCAAAGATATGTTATATACATATTAAAAATATTGCAATAGTTTAAGCAAAGTAAAGTAAATAATCCACAAAATAAAAACCAAAGATTCTTTCGACTTTTTTTGGAATTTCTAAAGCATGCCGTAAAAATTCCTGCTTTAGTTTTTTTGCATAAGAACACAGTAATTGATAATGATAAATATTATTTATATGAATTTTTTTTTTTTTTTCTAATAAGCTTAGAAACATCTTAATAAAAAAAAAAACACATTTTCTTTTGACTAAATGCTGTAACTAAGAATTGCTTTTGAGCAGTTTTAGAAAGGAAAATATTTTAAAAAAATTCAGAAATTGGTTTTAAGTCCCTCAATAAAAAATGTTCACCTAAGACTAGTTTTGACTATGCGTATACTTAATTTAATAAAAAAATACTTTTTTTCCGTTGCTGAGAATTTCAATAAAAGTTTATATAATTATTTTTTATTTGCTTAATGTTTCCTTTTTTTATAAAAAACAATTTCAAAACCGATATGATCAATTTAGCGAGCTAACACTGTAGCTGCACAAAGTGGCCCGAAACAAGTTTCTAAAGGGTATTTTTATGTTCGACAAACTGAAGATTAACTCTTTCCGGCTTATTTATTTTGTATTTTTTTTTTATTTTTGTTATTTCTTTTTATTTTATTTGTCTTATGATCTGTGTGCAGACAAAATGGCGGCGCTTTCGTATTGAATTTTGAGTAGCTTTCATTTAGAGGGGCGAGCCATTTGGAGTGAAGAAGAAGGGGGCGAGGGGGCGTGGCTGCAGCACTGCTAATTTTGCGCAAATAAAAAAGCTGAAATACAATTTTGGGGCCACTTGAGCGTCTCATTTTGAATTCATGCGCCGCTGGGCGATGCCAGTTTGGAGTTTTTCCTTTTCCGTTTTCCCTTCTCCGTTTTTTTTTGTATTTTTTTTTTTTTTTTTTTTTTTTTTTTTATTTAGCCTGACCAGGGCTGCCAAGTCTAAGCAAATAACTTTGCCTGGGCAACTGGTAACTGGTAACTGGTAGCTGGCTCCTTTGTTGGACGCCTTTTCACCTTTTGGGCTGTGGCATCCTCGCAATAACTTTGCCGCAAACAGAGGCGCCCCAACCCCCCCTTCGAAAAGTCGTTGCTGTGGCCGCTGGCCATTCTTCACAACGTAATTGAAAGGCTGTGAAGGGGGACAGCAGGGCGTACTGAGTGGGAGGGAGAGCGTGGCAGCTCCTGAGGCTGCTTTTGCTGCTTCTTCATCTTCTTTACAGTTGTGTCGCCGTCGCCTGCTGCTTGGTAATTAAAAGTTTGCCTGCGCCAACATTGAGCTGAGCTGTTGTGGCAACAATACGTCAGCCAGTCAGCTAACCCACCACCTCACCACCTCGCCCCTCGCCACGCCCCCACAACGCCCCTGGTCAGCCAAATGGGAAGTCGTCATTTTGCCACATTTGAAATAAGCTGAAGTTTTTGGGCCCCTAAAGTTGCTGCAGCTTTTAGCAGCAGCTACCAATCGAGAAAGAAAAATTGTTTAATTAGTGGGCGTGGCACCGAAGGGGGGCTAGGAGTGAGGGAGGTGAAAATTAATTAAGAACGGGCACAAAAAAAAAAAAACAAAACAAAAAACAAACACAACAAAAACGGCTAACGCCAAAACGTGGCTCATTATCAATTCAAGCAGCTCGTCTTGGCCAGAAGGCGTTACGGCAGTGGCAAGGGGGCGTGGCATGGCTGCCAAAAGCAAATCGAGACAAGCGTTCATTCATTGGCATCATTCCACCGGGCCGTGCCTTGTGAATCAATTCATCATTCGTGCATCATTCATCAATGTCATTTGTTTGTTTTTCACTTGGTTTTCTCTTCTTCTTTTTTGGGTGGGGAGGAAATTTCTCTGCAACTTTTGCTTGTTGCTTTCGTTTTGTTTGCTTTGCAAATATGCGTGGACATCTTGCCTTGATTTATATATGTCCATAAATACTTTTTCCTTAAGGTATTTTTTATTTATTATTATTTTTTTTTTTTTGTCATATTCAATTAAATTTATTGGCTGCAGCTAAATTGATTTTCCACATTTGACAGATTAAATTGTATTTTGTGCAAAAATTTTGCTTCGTCTCCGACACAAGACAAATATTTACATTTTGCTAGCTTTCGCTTAAGGCATTTGCGATGGGGCGGAAAAGGGGCGTGGCAAAGGTATTCAATTCAGAATTTTATACATATTAGCCAGTTTCAATAATTCGCTTCGAAAGATTCATCATAGCCATAAAGTAAGTTATTGAAAAGGGAAAAATCATTTATTGCAAAATCTAAAGAAATTTCGTATTGATTAAAATAAGGGAATTTGCTAAGACTTAAATATATATACATATTATATATATATATATATGTGTGTGTGTATGTGTAAATATGAATATTTAAAGCCTAAATATAGCTGTGGGCCAATTTCCCTTAGATTGTTTGCACATATCAAAGGCAAACTTTGAAGTTGAGATTAACTTGTGCAACAAAAAGTTTTTATTAAAAGTAATTTAAGTGTAAAAAGCTAATAAAGATTTTGCAAAAGCAATTGCAAAATAAAAAATACATAATGTCAAAAAAATATGATGTGAATAAACTAATAAACAAATATTTAATATTAGTCACATATATAACTTAAATCTTACAAAGAAAAGTAGACAAATTTCCATAAATAATTAAATATAAAACTAGCTACAAAAATGCTTCAAATATGCACAGCTAACTAAACATCTCTCATAAATAGCTTAAAAGCTTTTCCCGTTAAAACTATATAACAAAGTTATCTGATTAAATTTTAATCACCTGCATAAAAGCGTTAAAATAGAAAACACAACAGTTTCTGCCTGTAGTGAGAAGAGAAAAAAAGAGAAAAGAAGAAAAAGGAAAACCAAATGCAGTCAACACCTTCTACATTTTCCAGGAAAATTAACCCTTTTTCTCGGAAAAGTGCAGATTGAAAAACTCGGCAGACTTGCCGCCCGCAAAAATGTTGTGGCCATTTTTAACTGGAAAAAATACGCGCTGATTTTCACAGATGATTTATTTATTTGCGCTTTTTTAAATGGAAACATTTTTGCATATTAAAAATTATGAGAGGAAAAATCGTTTTAAATAGGAGATAAATTTTTGTTGATTTTACAAAACTTGAAAATAAATAAGGCAATTTATTAAATCGGGGGCACTTTTAATTTAAATCAAGTCTTAATTTGACTAAGTAATTCATAAAAAGTTTGAATGCAATTTTAAAAATTGTGCTAAATTTAAAAAAAAACGGTAAGCTTTCTAAATTAAATACAATATTTAAGTACTATGTATATAAAAAATTCACCTCTCTCTTTAAGTTCAACATTAGATTTTATATTTACAAATACTTAAAAGTGTTTCTCGTCTCGATTTGAATGTGAAAATCCAATTTGAAACTAAACCTAAGTTGTGCTTAAGTTGAAACGTGAAATTCCAATTCTTAAGCTTGCTTTTTTTCTATTCCATTTTTTTTTTTTTATTTTGTGTGTTTGGCTTTCAGTGAAAATGAATAAATTTTAAGTCAAGTTAAGCCAGTGCTTCAACATTTACTAGCTGCAGCTTTCTCCCTCTCTCGCTGTCGCTTTGTCCCCATCGTTTGTCTCTGTCGCACTTGCTGCAACTTGAGTAATGTGGCAAAAATGTATGCGAAATGCGTTTGTAGCCTTTTTGGCAAATGGCGAGTGCCAGGACATTGCCACTGCCAGGATGCCGGTATGCCGGGCTGCCAGGATACCCACCGATGCCGATGCTGCAGCCGGGCCAAGTGTTGATTGCAACTGGTAACCAGGCAACGAGCCAGCTTCGAGCGCTGACAACTCACTTTTTGGCGCCAGGAAGCCAGCAGAACAGGCCAGGACATGGGGTCAGAAGAACTGAGACGACAACTGAGGGGGGGAAAGGACTTAGGCTAAGACTGGGCCAGCACTGGGGACGAGTACATTGACTAGGATGGAGACGAGCACTGAGGCTAGGACTTCTAGTCGAACTTGAGCTTGGTGGGGACGATTCGACAACTTCGGTTCTGTCTATTTCAACTTCCTACTTTATTTCCGTAATCATTTATATGCAAATCGCTTGGCTGCTGCTGCTGCTGCTTCTTAAACACACACACACACACACACATGCACAAACACACATTCCCATCAGCCACGCCCACTTGAGCTGCTCCTTCGATTTGCCATCAAAAGTCGCAAAAGTTTTGCGCTCGTCTTTGTTTTCATTTTGTGTGTATTTTTTGCCATTTTTTCGCACAGTGTGTGTGTGTGTGTGTGTATGTGTGTGTTAGTGTGTGTGCCAGTTGATAAGCGCTCAGCAAAGAGAACTTCAAAAAACTCTGTCCGCTTAATGCCCTCACAAAATTCAGGTAAGTTCAACTAGTTGCTGATGAAAAATGTAACTTTAATATTTATGTTTCCAACTTTTCTTAAATATAGTATATTTTATTTCATAGTACAACTTTTATTGCTAAATTAAAAAATTCAATATTAAATATTTAATAAATAATAGGACTTAATATCATTTACAGCAGCTTCAAAAGGCAAATAAAACTATCTAATAAAATAAGTAAAGCTTTAAAATAACCTTTACTATTAATTATATAAATAAATTGAATATAATATAATAATAAATATAAAATATTTTTGTTGAAAGACCATTTATTTAGTAGGAATTAATAAATTTAGTAAATGTATTGAAAGTCTGATTACTTTGAATAATATAATTTAAGTCTCAATTAAAAAAGCACATTGAAGGAAAAAAATCAAGCTAAATATTTAAAATGTGGTTAAAACAAAATGCGGATAAAAAAATTGTTTTTATATTAATAAACAAAAAAATTGACTTCTTCGGTATTATATTAATGATTTTCATTCATTTATGTGCGAAAAATTGATAGTTAAATCAGTTTTTTTTAAAATATAATTTGATTAAAATGGTATTCAGTAAATTTATACAAATATAAAGTTCAATTATTTAATATATATTTTAACTTTGCTGTAATATAATTCATTACCAAACAGCATTCAAAGTTCAACTCGCTTTTCAAACACTCAGATTTGATCATTTGATTTGCATCGATAAAAAGCACATAAAAAACGTTGCATATTTTGGGGGGTTTTTATTTTTTTTCTGCCCAAGTTGCGTATTTCAACTTTTATTCGACTGGCGCACATTTTACAAGTGTGTTTTTTTTGTGTTTTTATTTATGTTCTGTTTTGCAAGGGGCTCATTAAAATTGCACAACACTTTGATTTGCATACGTTGAAGGAGCTACCCAAAAAAACGCAAATGAAACAGCGAAAGTTTTTTTTGGTTCATTTTGTTTTCAGTTCTCGAAGCTGCCCCTCGGGGCTGTTGTGTGTGTATGCGTGTGTGCTGGTGTGTGTGTAATATTTTTTTATTTTTTTTGTTGCCAAAATCGAGCATTTTCGTGGCAATTTCGTGCTGCGAACACAAGGTCATTATCATTATCATAATCATCATCATTAGACGAAGCAGAAAAGTCTGCGAAAATAAAGCTGCGCATTAAAAAAACAAATTGTGAAAAATGTCAGTTGCTCCAAAAGGGGACAGGGATTATTGGGGGGTTGATATAAAAAGTAAAAGAAAATAAAAGAAGAGAAAAGAAAAGTAAAGCTCAGCCTGAATCTTAAATTTTTCAACACAATTCATAAGATATTCTTTTTACGCGAAATATGCTAATCTCCAAATAAGATTTGGCATTTGTAATCAAGTGAAGTATAAAATTGAGACGACGGTGTTAGAAATGAGCTTATTAAATGTGTGTGTGTGTGCTTTAAGGAATAATCAATAACAGTCGGGATAGAAGAGCAGCCAAAAATGAAATTCGAACAAAAGCTTATTTTTTTAAATTTTTGAATACGCGGCTTTACAATTGGGCCAAAGAAATAAATTCGTTGGGAAAGGATTAAAGATTTTTTTTTTTTTTTTTATATGTATATTGGCTGAGTAGCACTGGTAAATTTAAGTTAGCCAGTTCAAACCTCGCAGCAAATTTTTTAATATTTATTTAGTTGATTAATTTGCATTTAATAAATGTTTTTGGGATTGAATCAATTTTTGAATCTTTTAAAAGTTAATCAGTAATAAAAGATCAGAGTTTATTTTAATCTGGTTCGATACCTTCAAATATTTTTTTTTGTGAACTTACAAAATATATTTAAAACTATGAAAAAATGAAGATCAAAATAAAGAATATTTATTAAATCAATATTTAATGCCAGACATACTTTATAAGAAAACCAATATACCCCTTCAATATGCGGAAACAGAGCAAAAAAAAGGTTTTTCTCTCTTTTTTGTCAGGGCATAATTCAATTTGATAAATTATTCAATTCTTTTTTTTTTTGTAGCTGTTGCTCATAAATAGAAAACTCGTTTAGCTGCAAGCATATTTTAAGCAATATCCGACGTATCTAAAACGTATATATATTTTTTTAGGTGCAGCTGTGACAACAACAACAACAACACGAAGAAGAAACATATGAAAAGCCAAAAGAGAGAGAAAAAAAAGCGGAGCACATAAAACATATTTGGTAATTGAATTTGTTATAATTTTTTATGTACAGGAGGTCAACAGCAGCAAATTATTTACACACACACACAAACAAACAAGCACACACACACAAGCACACTCATGTATTTTTATAGAATTTTCTTTGACAACACAAAACGCTAAACAAATAAAAGTTACACACACACACACACGCAAACTTGTTGTTTTTCTTTGACTTGTGGGCTTTAAAGCAAACGGTGGGCGTCTGACGGGGCGTGGCCCCTGACAGGTGAAAGGGAAGGAAAGTCGCAGCAAATTTCATTTGATTTATTTGCCAGTTTTCATTTCCCTTACCATTCATTTTTTTCCCCGCTACGCTTTGTTCGGGCCAAAAGCCATTTGGCAATTTACTGTAAATCACATAAAAACGCAACAAGAACGAAAATAAAATGTTGCATGCTTCAAGGCAGCCAAAAGAATGTACGAGTGTGTGTGTTTGTGTGTTTGTATTGTCTTTTGTGAATTCCATTGAAATGAATCGAGTTTTTAGTCATAGGCATTTTTCTCTAGCCTTTTATCTTTTGATTTTCCCCTTTTCTGGCAAATCACAATTTCTGTTCGGTTCCTCTGAATTAAGTCATTTATATCTGCACGGAAATTGCTGCAAAATGACATTTGTGGCTATTCACGAGTCTCGTTTGGCTCTTGGAAACCAACTGTTCTTGTTCCTACCATTTTAACTGTGGTCAGCTGCATTTGTGTGGTTTGAGGCACCAGCTGTCGTTTTGTGGGCTTCTCAGTTATTGGCAAGAAATGAAAGATAATACAAAAAAAACGCTTTTCTCCACATCAGATTCCTCAAAGATTTAAAAAGGATCAAGCTATAGTTTTTAAAGCCAAGTCTTTGTATTTTTATTTTTTATATATGAAATATTATTCACCAATCAGTTTGTTTTGCTTTCTTGACAAAGAATTTTAACAAATTAGGAAAGTAGACACCTAAAATTATAAATATATATTATAAATGTGCATATTTTAAATAATGTTTACTTTAAGTTAACTAAGAGTTTAAAAAATGATATAAAATGCATTTGTTTAAACTATTTATATTCATATTTTTGGTTAGTTTATACGTATTTTTGATTTGTTAATAATTTATGAGTATCTGAAAGCCGTAAATTTCTGAGTTAAATTATTAATATCCTTAGTAAAGAACTCTGATATTAATGGCAGAACAGTCAATGTAAACAACATGTTAATAATCATATATATTTTATTCCCTCATCGCTAATAAAAGCTGTTAGCGAACGCTGTTATCTAACAGTGTTCGAAAGTGTTATTTAACAGACTATGCTCACACGAAAATAAGCATCTATATGTTAACAGCTCATTATATAAACATGCTGTTAAGTAATGCTGTAAACTAATATGCTCTTAACGAATACTGTTAATTTACAGTGTTGAGTAAGTACTTTATAACTTTTGCTCGCCTATAGTTCCTTTCCTGCTCTTTATTTATGTTCATGACGAAATTCAGGCACTTTCAAACGAGAAAACTTTTTTCTTACTATAATAATATATATTATATTATTTATTAAATTGCATTCATTACGAAAACTTTACAAAGTCCATTCTGTCTTCAAATATATTTCACTTTCTTTGTTTTCTTATGTTCGCAATTGATTTGCTTTTTCTCTCTTTTTTATGTTTTCGCTCAGTGTAGCTGCTGCAAATTGTTGCTGCATTCTATGGCCACTTATAACGTATCTTTGTAACTTTTTGCAACACACACAAGCACACACACAGAAGCACACTCACAATGGATGTGCGCGGAAGAGTTGTTGATGTTGTTGTTGTTGTTGCTTTTGTTAGAAAGACATTCGTTCATTTTAACAGACTTGACAATGTAACTTTTGTTTGAACAACTCACAACTCGTTTGTTGTTGTTGTTGCCAAGCTTAGTCCTTTTGTTTTTATACCCTGTAGCCATTAAAAAAATGGCCAAGATATAAGCATAATACAGACTTCTAAGACCTTTTGTAGATATATTATTAAATAATTACATTACTGTAGTTAATGTTCTTTAGTATAAATAAAACTTATTTATAACTAGATAAAGACTTCATTTATGCCTTAAATGGATCAGTTTTTTATTTCTTATCATTTATTTATCAAAATCGAGAAAGACTTATAATACTAAATATTAGCTTTAAGCTACTTTTTCAGCATACACAGATAAAGATAACTTTTAATTATCAATAACATTTCCCGTAAAAGGTCAAAAATCATTTGATTTTATTTTATTTTTTTCGTTAACAAATTTTACATACAAGTTCATTTATACAGCTTTTTAAAAACAAACGTTTTTTTTAAGAAATCTATTTCATGTTTTTACACAAGTACTCATGAAAAGTGTTTTTAAAAAAGTTATAATTATTTGAAAATAACTTAACTAAATAATAATAAATAAAATAAACTTAAACGAATCTATATTGTACATATTCTATATATATATAATGTATATATATATATATATATATATATACAAATATTTCATATTTAATAATAATAATTATTAATAAATATATTTAATGTATTTAAAATCATTAACAATTAAAAACTGATTTTTTCCGATTGTGCAAACTGAGAAAAGTTGAAAATGTTCCCTCGTGTAAAGTTTTTCTTTGTGTATGTTTGCTGTCAATTTACAGGGTATTAACTAGTCAAGCATGCTCAAGTCTGTTAACATTGTTTGCCCATGCGTGCATGGGTGTGTGTGTCAGTGTGTGTGTGTTGTTTTTGTTGTTACCTGCAAAACGCGCGACATTGCAAAAATTTGCTGTCTTTCCATTTTATTTTATTTCATTTTTTTGTTGTTGTGTTCTTAGCTTGGATCACATCATTTGTTGTCTGTCACGGGTCACAGTTGTTGTTGTTGTTGTAACTTTTTGCTGCCTTAGCGCACTTAAAAAGCAATTTAGTCTAATTACATTAAGTATAACAGCAACAACAAACGGCAACAACGGCGACAACAACAACAAAAGCAACAACTCACAAAAGTTTCGCGTCTTGTGCGTGTGTCAATAAACACACACACACACACGCACACACACATATATAATCAGCGTGTGTGTGTGTGTGTGTGTGCGGCGGTGCAGAAAAAATGGCGCTTTTAGGCCATAATTACCTGAGAACTTTTGCCAGCCAGAAACTTGGGCCAGCTTTGTGGCCCCGTTTCATTTTTTTCTTTCTTTCTTTTTTGTGCTTTACGTACTTTCTGTTTCATTTTGTCTTTCCGCTTGGCCATTGCTTGTTGAGCTCACTTCCGTTTCCTGTTCGGCCAGCACTTGTCCTTTTTTTTCGTTTTTTTTTTGCCTATGGGCGCCTCAAATGTAGCGACCTCTTCATTATTACGTATTATTATGAGTCCCCCCCCTCCCCCTCCCCACCTCAAGAAGTTGCCACGCCCCCTACTTTGCTCCTGCTCTGCTGCTTAACTTGTTGTTATTATTATTCTGGCTGATTTCCTTGCTGCTGTGTTGTTTTTATTTTTTTTTGTTTTGTTTTCAGTAAATAAATCAGCCGTGGGCCAAGTAACTTTATCCACAGCTGTCCAAAGTGGCTTTTGTCTGCTCTTTGGCTACTCAACTACTGTTTGTGCTTCTTCTTCTTTCTCCTTTCCACTTTGGGTCTTGTATTTCCGTTGCATTTGTCTACTCACACTCAACACATTGATTGGATAATTATAATAAGCTTAGGCCCCAAGAACAAAGTTAATATATGTTGTATAACAAAAACAAGTGCAGAAAAAAAAAGGAAGAAAAAACAACAACAAAAAAATACACTCATTTGGCTTTTCGTCCGGAAGACTTAATACCCTGGCAGCTGAGTGGAGGCAAATACCTTAACGAAATTAAATACTAAGGAAAAATTACTTTATTCGAAGTTGAAGCGAAGTTTTCGTAAGAAAAATTCGAGGCTTATAAAAATGTTTTTGGACAAAACAATTGCAGTCGTAATTGCCATAAAAGATTTATTTAAGTAAGTGCACTAATATTTCAATATAATTGGAATACCTTGGAAAATTGAGCTCTCTTGAGCTGGAGTTTAAGATTACTTGAACTTACCTAAAATGAGAAGAGGAAGTGATATTGGTTAGAAAAAAATTTAATTCTGGTTTAATTATGATTGGCAGAAAAAACTGCAAAAATGTATTTTTATATATTAATTATTTTAATAAGTTGACTTTAAAATAAATATATTTGTAAAAAAGGTAAATTATTATTAAATGTTAGGTATATTTTTAAAGGTGTTAATTATTTTTATATGTTTATTTTATTTATATTTATTATTGTTTAATTTTTAGCGCGCTATTTTATTTATTTATAGATATTGCTTACCATTATTATGAACATTAGTTGGTTAAGTAAAATTAAGTTAGTTTAAAAATGTAATAAAAGCTTAGAATTAGAAGCATTATTTTTAAATACTTTTTCAACCCATTCATGTACTTATTATTTTATATTATTATAAACATAAGTTAATTGTTAAAAAATATCTTTAATTATTGTGAAATATTTGTCTATTGATTTATAGATGTAAATCAGTTTCATATAAATTATACAAGCTATTTAATATTATTAAATGGAAACAAAACTTTTAATATTACTTATGTATAAAATAATTTATTTATTATTAAATGCAAAATATGCATTACATAAAAAAGTTTATTTATTAAACATTTAAAATAAACTTTAAAGTAATATATATTTATATATATATTTGAATATATATTTATCAAAAGTTAATTAACTGTTTTTCCATAAACTACCATTAAAAAACCTCAAATACTTATTATTTTTCAAATAAATCAATCTTCAACATTCTCGCTGTGCGCCAAAGAATCAATCAATGTTTTGAAAAGTTATGCGAAATGTTTATAAGCCGCTGCCGCAAACTAAAAGCTTCAAGCAAGTCAATCAACAATATTTTTTCGCACAAAAATTACGTCAGAAACAAGGAAACAACAAACACACACACACACACACACATGTGAGGCACTTAAAATTGTGTCGCAAGTGAAAGCAGCAAACGCCCACGCTTTTCACCCGCCGCCCCCTGGCACGCCCCCTTTTTTGCACTTCACACGCAAAACTATGAAACAACATTTTTACAACTTTTATTGTTGTGCTCGTTTTTTTTTCTCTCTCTTTTCTTATTTTCCTCTTTTTTTTTAAGGGCAACTGTTGCAGCTGCTGCCGTCGCACCCATAAGGCGACTAGCCTCAGTGCCCTCCCCTCTTTCCCCTCCTTCCCCTCCTTCCCCTCCTTCTCCCCCTGGGTTGTAAGTAATTTGTTTTAGTTGCGTCCGAGTCGAAAACTTTGTAATTAACAACGCGGCGCCGACGACCTTTCCTTAACAATATTTTCATTATAATTAGCTTCGGCTGGGGGAGGCGAGCTTCAAGCGTTCGTCAGTTCGGTGGTTCAGCGGTTCAGCGGTTTAGCGGTTCAGCGTCGGCAGCTGTCCGCGGTTAAAGTTCAATTCCAGTCACCAGCCCCCGACCACGCCCCCGCCCCCGCCCCAGCCCTTGCAGTTATGGATGTCTGCGGCTTGTCGCAAAAATTCGCCAACAAATTCCAAGTGCAAATTTCACTTTAATTGTGATTTATTCAGAGCGCGATTTTTAACACTTTTCCTTAATTGCTTTTCTTAATGCTTTCAAATATGAAACTGTTTTTATTAAAATATATATATTATTTATAATCTATATGCTCAATTTTTGGTTTCTATGAAAAGACTTCAATATAACTCATAAGTTAATGTAAAACAAAAAATCCTAAGAGGCATTATAATAATAAATAATATGGTTAAAATGGTTAACTTAATTTTTTTTTAAAGCAAATCCCCTCTAACAAAATAATAATAATAATAAATGAATAAAAGTTAATTTTGTATATATTATGTTATATAAATAATGTATATATTTATTGGGTAATAATTTTTTTTATTTTTTTTATGTACAACAATATTAGCTGCCTCATAGGCCTGTTTTAATAACAAAAAAATATATAAAGAAAAAAATAAAGAAAATCTAATAGGAAAAATATATATTTAAAAATGTTTTCAATATAAATATCCCATATAATTTCATATTTTCCAGGCATAATTCAACAATCGCTTTGGTTCAATTTGCCAGGATTTCATTGCTAGAGTTAAAACTAATCAGAGGTGACAATTTGTTGTTTGGGGCAGCGAACGATAATTGGAGAATGCAGAATGTCAAATACCATAAACTGAGCGATTGCCCGAGCTGACAGCAAAATGCCGGACGGCAGCAACAACGACAACAACAACAACGACAACAAGGACAACAACTTGCATCAGTTACCAGCAATAAGGCCAACAACAACAAACTGGATGAAATGCGTTAAGCTCACTGCAAATGCAACAGATACAAAAGCTGACAGTCGAACAGTAGGCGGCCAGCCAGGACACTGGTCAGGACATGAGAGGGAACTAGGCCAGTAGCTGGCTATTAGAAGGCGACTGAGGCGTCGCTTAGAATAAAAAACAATATATAAAAAATAGTACAAAACAAAACTGATGCTAGCCGCAACAACGGACGAGACAATGGAAAATGGCCAAATGGCAAAAACAGAAGCAGCAATAGAAAAAAAAAAATGTGCATAAAAAAAATATGCAAGCAATTCTTGCGGTTGCTGTTAAAATACCCTTGCAGCTATTAGGCATTAATTAAAGTGGGTATATCGATAGAGAGAGAGAAAGAAATCAAAGGGAATGAAGTTTATTCTAAGAGCTTAAAGCTTATACACTCTAAATAACAGTCTATTTAAAAGACCTTCAGTTTGTCAATCAATTTGTAAATCAGTTTATTAATCACTTTATCAATCAGTCTATTCGTCAGCAATCAATCAACAATCAATCCATTGATTGTTACTTATTCAGTTTAAATATCAGTCTGTAGATCTCTTTCTTTTAGCGTTCATATCATCTCATATTATCGATATATATCGGTATGCAAACTTTTCTATATTTTTTTTAAATAGATTTTAGCTACAATAGCTACGAAAGCATTAAATAGTTTATTCAAGTTTTTACTGTTAAATTTTGTTTCCCTTTCGTTTATCCAAATTCGATAAATATCGTTGTCACATTCCGTAATTTATAAGAACACAAAACACTCTACTTAACATTTAAGTTAAAGAATTTAAAAATTTAAAATGTATGCGTTTCTATTAATCAATTCGATAAATATCGATTGGAAACATTTCTTAGGTTATGAGAGCTTATTTTGAAATTTATTTTCTCGTTTACCTAATATAACTGAAAACGTATTAATTATTATACCATATATTTATTTCTGTAAAAAAAAACGATAAATACCGCTCTTTGAGACTATCTCATGGAATATGTGAGGTAAAAAAACACTACGTTTGATATTAAAGCTTACGTATACTTAATCTGACCTCAAAACTAATTCAAAATTTTGCCACATTTTACAGCTTATTTGTAATATAATAGACAGATAAATCGATGAAAGTATTCAAGTTTATAAGCTTTATATAAAATGTGTTATATTTTAGAGTGTTATATTGTAGAGTATCATGAAGTCCGACACTTGCACTTTGAACATGTTGTATGTCATTTCAGTTGCTGTTATTGTTGTTGTGGTTGTTGTTGTATTCAACAAAGCGTTGAAGCAAAGAGAACAACCACAACAACAACTAAAAACAAGCAGCAACAACAAAAGCAAACATGACATTGACGTTGGCGTTGGCGTTGGCGTTGGTAAAAGGATAAAGCGTAAATGAGTTGCCAACCACAAGCAGCGGCAACAACAACTGCAACAACAATTGCAACAACAATTGGAAAACAAAAGCATTAGAAAAACAATTTAGTTAGCTGACAGCGTTCGTAACTCAGCTCGTTCGACTGTCAGATACACTTAATTGATAGCTTTCGCTTAAGTGCGCCACTTCAAAATCCATTTGATCGAATGGATTTTACGCAATTTTAAATGAAGCTTTGCTTAGGCCTCTTCTCACATTTGCAAAAACAAAAAAAATACATTCAGCTTTCAGCCATCAGAAGGACTTAAGCTAGCTAGATTTGTGTCGATTGAGTTGTTTATGAATAAAAGTGGAGATAGACTGAGATTTTAGTTGGGGCTAAATGAGTATCTAGCTTTTGTTTAGCTTTAAGCTAGCTTTAAGTAAGCTTTAAGAAGGCTTTATATTTTATTTCATATTAATTTAAGCTAGCTTTAAGTTAGCCTTAAGTTAACTTTAAGTCAGCTTTAAGTAAGCCTTAAGTTAGCTCTTAGTTAACTTGAAGTTAGCTTTCAGTTAACCTTAAGTTAGCTTTTAGTTAACATTAAGTTAGTCTTAGAGCAGCCTTAAGTTAGTTTTAAGTTTACTCTAATTTAGCTTTAAGTAAGCTTTAAGTTAGCTTTAGGTTAGCTTTAAGTGAGCTTTAAGTGAGCTTTAAGTGAATTTTATGTTAGCTTTAAGTGAACTTTATGAAAGTCCCAACTTAGCTTTGAGTTAGCCTTAAGTTACCTTTAAGTGAGTTTTAAGTTAACTTCGTCTAGCTTGAAGTTAAACAAGCTAGCATTAAGATAGTTTCAATTTGCATTATCTAAGCTTCAAGCTTGTCTTTAGTAAGCTGTTGAGCTTTAAGTAAACAGTGAAGCTTTAAGCAAACAACTAAGCTTTGAGTGGGATATTAAACTTTACGTAAGCTTAAAAAACGCTTTTACTTAGTTTTGTTAAATATCAACTTTAAAGCTAGCTTTAAATGCTGTTTGAATAATAGTTAAGCTTGAAGTAAGCTTTTAGTAAGCTTAATGTAAGCTATAAGCTTAGCTAATTTTTTGTATATCAATTTTTTGTGTATCACAAAACTTAATCAACTTTAAGCCCCAAGCTATTGAAGTTTAAGTGAAGATAAGTTATGGAATAAAATCAACTTTAATCGTTAATTAATCTGACTCAAAGCTGACAAATGTATGTCCAATTATATATTAAAATCAATTGAAATACAAGCCGAACTTCAAGTTATAATGCACTCAATGAACTAAGATAAAAGTTTAAGTTTACTTGCAGTCATTTAATGAGATTATTTTTTGAAAAAAAGCTTTAATGAGCTTTAAAAGCTTTTCAAATGTTTGTCATAGTTTTTCTTATTAGATTCCTTATTAAATTGGCTTAAATTCAGTTTAGATCCACTTTATCGTTAACTGTCGCTGGATATTGACATGTCTATCGGTAACAAGCCACACAAATTTTCATGAACATGCAACAAGAAGAGGCACAAACTAAAACCCAACTGTGGTTATTAATTACGCGCTCAACACGGATGTGCGTGCGTGTGTGTGTGTGTGAGTATGTGTGTGTGTGTGTGTGTCAATACAATATAAATCTGCATGTGTATGGACCTAATATAGACGCACCAGCAACACCAATTTCCCCCTTTTTCTTCCCCCCCCCCCTTTCCCCCTTCCCTCTTTTACCCTTTCCACTGGGCAGTCAAGTTCACTTTGTGGACGCGCCCTTTGCCGGTCAGTTCGGGCAGCAACCCCTTGCGGCAGGACTATGCAGGACATGGCAACAATGGACAAAAGCCAACACACCTTTTTTATCAATGTTGTTGTTGTTTTTTGTTGTTGTTGTTGCTGTTGTTGTTGTTGTTGTCGTTGTTCATGTGGCCAGCTGACAACACGACGCAGCTCCCCAAGTTGGACAAACGGAAATGTACAGCGGATATATTGATTGTCAAACGTTGTGTGTATGTCTGTGTGTGTGCGTGTGTGTGTTGTATTGCTGCGCCAGCGACCTTTTGCATAAACAGACAGGATAGTATCCTTGCCAAAGCCAAAGCCGAACGAACAAATACCACAGAACAATTTTAAAAGCTATATTCAAAGTTTAAATACCCTAACAAACAATGTTTTCATTTAGTATATAATATAGGCGTATTTGCTAGTTGTTGTTTTAGAATGAAACATGATTGGTTTATATAGAATCAGAAAATATAAAAACTAAATAACATAACTTGAAATAACTTTAAAAACTAATTTTTTAAGAAATATTTGTCAAATATTATTTTTTATATATTTTTAAATTTCCGTTTATTTAAAAAGCTTTTGTTTTAAATTGATAACAAATGAAAGCTGCTCATCTTGAAGCTTATGTAACTTTAACAGTTAACAAGTTTTTTATTTAAAAAACTCAATTTTCAAAAAATGATTTCAATTAAATGAAATTTAGCATATATTGTCTATAGTATACTTAAATTAAATAATTTAAAAAATATAAATTTTTCCAGCTGAGCTTCTATGTTTCCTCAGGCTCATAAAAGTGCATCTAAGGAAGCTAAAAATCATGTTTTCCAACTAATTTTTTTACTCTAAACTTATAATAGAGAAGTGTAAAGATTTTATTGAGAAATTATTAAAAAAAAAAAAGAAATTAAATTATCGATGGCATTACTGAAAGAAATGACAAATCTTTTTTAAATAGAAATATTTAAAACTAATCAATGAAATTATATCTATATAAATATATCTGTACATACTATAACATAAATTTATAATTTAAAATAATATATTCTTAAGATTAAGTTCTATATATATAACTTCAAATTAGTTGTTAATTAAAAAAATTAGCTACAAAACTGAGAATTTTATTTAAATAATCATGCAAACAAATTAAAATATAAATATATTTATAACCTTATATTTATTAACTACTATAGAGTAGTAAATAGAATAATTTAAAAATACCTATATATACCTTGTTGGCCAAACTGAAATACCCTTCAGTTAGCATTTTTATATAATCAAGCCGAAGCCCAAAATAGACCACATTGGAACAGCAGGAGGCAATGGATTCAAACCCAGCTCCGAATAATTTGATATTTTTATTGATATTCTTATAAATGGGGAGCGGGTTTTATGTAAACTGCCTGGGGGAGAACTTTTGCCGCTTAACAAATGCATTTGACAGCAAAGGGCTGCTAAAATGCGTTGCGTTTTGCGTTAAAGCCACAAATTTAAATTTACATTAAATCGAAAGCATATTTCAATTAAGTTTTTCGTATTTTCGAATTTTGGCATTTGCCACTGAATTTGACAGATGAACACAAAGTAATTGACAGTTAATTAAGAGCTGATTGTTGCCTTTCACTACTAATTAAACATTTCAAAATCAGTTAGTAAACGAATTTGCAACAACTAAACGTCACAAACAAACATTTCTTTATATTTGTTTGAGCTTAATTTTCATAATTAAATCAAGTAGCTGACATTGTTTAAATTGCAACTGAATGAGGGAACCAAGAAATTTTTGGGCTACTCTAAAGCTTTAACAAACACATTTTTTGGCTTAAACAAAACCTTTATTCAACAATTAATTAACTGATCTTTTAAGTGCCTTGCAGTTTTGAATGCATTTAAATATAAAGGTAATATTTTCCATACTTAGAAGTTTTCCTTAGCACTTTTTTAGCTTTGTTAAAACTGTGTTGATTTTCAGAAGGCATAACTTTTTAATGTATGGCTTCTGAATTGTGGCTACACTAAAGTTAAATGTAACAAATTTTAAAAAATGTAATAAAGGTAAAAAAATTATTAAATTGTCAAAACTTAATAGAAACTTAAAATTAGACGAATTTTATTTCATTTTTGAAAAAATGTTTTTATAAATTTCTAGAGCTTTTTTTCGGATAATTGAAGGCTTTTCTCAATTTTACATTTGTTCTACTTTCGCAAACGTTTTACTGGCGGCACATTTTAAACCTAATAAAAATATCTTCCTTCTTTTTATTGCTCTTTTATATACACTCTAGTTATTGAAGGTATAAAGGAGAAGGATTGTTTTTATTCTTTTTTTTCATCACGTTCGTAAACGTTTTGTGACATGCACTAAACATGTGAATAAACGCATAAAAATCTGTTACAAAAGCTGTGAAAGTTATTAAAAGTAAGTCAAAGTTGTATCTACAGCAATTATAAAGCAGAGTATATATATTTATATATATACAGGTCTATATCAAGCTGATAATCCGTACAAATTAAGTTAGCAAAAGTTTTGACTGTGCGGCAATTGGAAGATGAAACACAAACAGCATATAAAAAAATTTGTAAGCATTAAAGCTCTTGAAAATAAATTATATACTAAAAGTTTTTGCGCTCATATTTGATTTTATACCAAATTAGTTTTTGTTTTTACGACACAAAATCCCCACTAGAAATTGGGCGGTCTGGGTGGCTTTAGTTTTAAGTACAGTCAAAACGAGAATGGGATTAATTTTAAATTTACAATGTTATCCCAAAAGTGTTGTCGAGCTATTTTTGTCGTCGTTGTCCTTTAGAACAATAAATGCTGGGGAAAAAAGTGGAAAAAACTTATAACCCAGCCCCTGTCATATTTCGCATATTAATGTTGTTCATTAAAGTTGTATAAATTATAAATGATGCGACACGGCCATAATAATATCAAACCGGAGCCACATGAGTCAAAGCGTTGCGACCATCGTTCATAGAGCGATAGAGATGGCAATAGCCGCACCAATAGAGATAGATATAGGCAAATAGAATGAAGAGTTTCTGTACACACACACATACACACATACACTTTGTGTGTGTTTTGTGGGTGTCCCCTTTTTATGCCCTTGTTAAAAAAGGTTATGAACATTTTGTTGGGAACTTGGTTTGCTGCGTGCCTGTTGAACTATATTTGGGGTTTTAATTATCAACAGTTTCCACTCTATAAAAAGCATATCAACCGAAACTAGAATGACATAATCAGGCAACAAACATGAATAGAGATCTAACATAAATATTAAACGAACAGTGCAAAAGTGCGAATTATTTAAGGGTCACGTGTGCAAGAGAGATGCAAACGGAGAAGCAAAGCGTGCAGCCTACCGAGAAAGAGAGAGATGCAAAACGAAGGGCCAAGCTTAATGTGAAACAAATGGAAAGAGAGCGAGTAGCTTGAATCGAAGTGAATGAAAGGAAATCAAAAGCAAACCTCAAAGGAGAAGAGAGAAGCAAAGCAGTCAAGATCAAGCGAGGCAAGAATCGAACTAACTGTCAAGCGATAAATTGAGCGAGAAGCCAAGCGAAAAGCAAAACGCGAATTGAGAGGCGAAATTGAGTGACAATTATTGGAAGTAAAGCGGCAATTGAAGCTGGAAGAATGGAAATGAAATGGAAACGAGTAACGAAGTAAACAGCAAAGCATTAGAAGAAGTGAAATGCAAGCTTTCAATGGAAAGCAAAAGTGTTGATAAATGAAAGATGTTAACAAGAGCAAATTCTGCAGTCAGATTGGATGAAAGGTGTGAAGCTAAATAAAGACAAAGTTGAAACCTGAACGAAAGAATAAGACAATGTGAAAAGTTTGACTAAATTTGAATAACTTCGCATTACAATTCGTGGAACGATTTAAGGGCATTAAAAACTGCGGCGACGACCAAGTAACGTTTTATTATTATCCCAGTTGTTGCTCTTTCTTTTGTCCAGCCCTTCTACAATATTTCAGTTTATAAATGATGTTCATTCCATTTACATGCAGCCAGCGTTAGTTACGTTTCATTTACTTTGGCTCAGTAGACAGTGCCATCAAGAGGACGAGGGGCTGGACTAAATGATACTGACTATGTGTGTGTGTGCGTGTGTGTTAGTGTGTGTGTGTTAGTGTTGTTTGTTTGTTTGTTGTGAACACGTCAAAGCAGCGCACGTATTGATTACCCTTCAACCTCGTAACAGTTGCTGACCCATCCGTTGTGAACTACGCGAACTGAACTTTAGCGCAGTGTTTTTGCTTTCCTTAGCTGTTGCTGTTGCTCCTTTTGGCCTTTTGGATTTTGGTTACTTGTTTAGCCAACTTTTTGTGGGCATTGAAATAAATCATAAATAACAACGAGCTAACTGAATTATGCATGGAGCTAGCCCGAATTACGAATTCACCCGGAGCTGGAGCTAAAGCTGAACCTGCAAACGGAACGGAAACGGGAACGGGAACTTCACCTAAACCTGACAGCAGATGTTTGCTTTGCGTGGGCTCTGTAAAAAGCTAAGCCTAATGTCGTAACTGAAATTTGAACTGGAAGCACAAAATACGAAAATAAAAAATGCAAACATATAATGAACTAGAATGGAAACTTCGAAAAATATAAACGGAGCAAAAATCCATAATGTAAAAAGTTAAACCTAATGTCGTAACTGAAATTTGAACTGGAAGCACAAAATACGAAAAAAAATGCAAGCATTTAATGAACTAGAATGGAAACTTTGAAAAATATAAACGGAGCAAAAATCCATAATACAAATAATAACAAGAGATCAAAACTTTAAGTGGGACGGGAACTGGAACTGGAACTGGTACTAGAACCTGAACCATAACCAAAACTAGAGCTGCAAAGAACTAGAGCTAGAGCTGCTAAGTTAAGCGAAGAGAGAACTTAAAGCCCAGGCGAGGTATCGGAACTTGAACCGGAACTAGAACTACAGCAAAACTAGAGCTAGCATAACTTTTTTAAAGTAACTAGAAAACATATTTAATTAAGGCCTTAACTTAGGCAGAAGCAGACTTAGAACTGGAACTGCAACCGGAACTGGAACTGAAAAGTGAACTAGTGTAAGCATATATTTGTCTCTATTATCGAAAGCAGCAGTCATTAATTAAGTTGGTCCCAATTATAGCTGGAACTGCAACTGCAACCAGAACTAGAGCCACAGCTGGAACTAGCAACATTTATTGTAACAATTTTCAACCAGAAACCAGAACCAAAAAAACACGACCACAAACCAAAGTCAAATTCAGTTGAAACAGGAACTGAAATATGCCAAAGCAATTGATTGTAAAAATCGTTCGGGTCACAAAATGGCCTTAAATCAAAAATTTGTGTGCGCAATACGAACTTGGGTCAAATGCTACGCAAATATGTTTATATAATGTATATATAAATATTTGCTTTTTAATGGCGTTGGCGCGGGGCGGGAAAAAGGAAGAGGAAGAGGAAGGACTTTGGATGGCTGTGTCATCATTAAATGGCTGGCCAAAAGCAATTTGAAGCCGAAACGCAAATGGCCAGAACCCCAACACAGAGTTCTCTTCACAATATTTCCTTCTTGTCGGACGCTTTTCTTCGTTTTTCCTCACATACTCTCACACAATTGGCGAGATTTTTCGCTTTTATTTGCGCTCAATCGCAGTTCGCAGCAGTTCGCATTTATGTGCGCATTTTTATTTCAAAAAAGGCAGGCGCCGTGCGGTGTGGCGCGAAAGGGGCCCCCCCCCCCCCCCCCCCCACCCCCTCACACCGCCCAGCCCTCTCCGTTGCTGCAACTTAGATGCTCTTAATGTGTCCCCACTCGTCAGCAAAAGTGTCGTAAAATGAATGAGTATTGCATAATCAATTAGATTGTGTCCTGTGTCCTTTAAGGATCGAGAAACCGTATTGGATTTATGACAACTGCAATTACATTAATCAATTAACGAAATCATATTGCGTATTTTTCTTATCATAAGCGCAACGGCAGCAAAATTAGATAACTAAATAATATATATGTATGTATGTATGTATGTATGCATATATATAGACAGTTACATCTGCTTCCCATTTATTGGGAAAAACAACAAATACAACTACAAAATCAATTACACATATTAGAAATAGAATTCAGAGGATTTCTTGATTTCTCGGGGGATTTACGTCAGAGCTATAAAATTAGTTCGTCGCAGTGAATGGAAAAGAGAAGAACCAAAAAAAGATTTCATAAGAAAATATATATAAATGAGCAGTAACAATTATAATTGCAATTAAAAAATATTTGTTACTATAAGAGTTACGTTGTTCCAAGAACTTAGTTTAATACTTTATACAGCTAATAATTAAATTCGATATTTTTAATCTTAAGTAACGATAGATTATTTTGGTAATAAAATACCAACAAAAAGCCATTTAAATTTTTAAGTAACAATATTAAACAATAATTTAAAAAAAATGCATTAAATAGTAAACATTAGTTTTAATTAGAGCTTGTTTTAAGCTATATATATCGATATAAATAACATTACTAATAAAGTGGGAAGAAAATTGTTGACAAAGCCATCAAATTCTCCAAAAATGATTTTTAAACAAAACTATCGATAAATGGAAAACATAATTTAAAGCTATCACTTATGAATTTATATTTCAATAGCATAGTTTTTATTTTAAAAATAACATTTTGATATGTATTAAGGGTATAAAAATAAATAGTTAATATAGTTTCCATACCAAACAATAACTAGCTACAGCTATCGATATCCAATTGTTGCTGAGTGTACATGCAGAAAATATCGAAGCAAAAGTTTTATTATAAAAAAAAAGTCTATAAATGTTATTGGAATTATTTATATTTTCTTTAGGTTTTTAGCAAGAAATCTTTTGTAATTTATGTTCTTTTAATTACGTGAGTTGACACTCGTTTCAAATAAATAAATAAATAAATTTAAGACATCGTTAAAAAAACTCCTCTTAAAATATGTCTTCAACAAAAGACTTATGCATCTTTATTCATATATCTTTATTCAAGCGATGCAGTTAGCAAACTATCGATAATTGTAAAAAGCGATAGCTATCGATAGACCTGCACCACACCACAATGCCCACACATTTAGCACGCTTTTCACAGCGGAAAAGCGACCAACAACAAGGGTAAAAACTTCAGCAAGGTATCCTCAATGAATTTTGCATTATTTATTCTGTTTGCATGCCCGACTAATCTGCAGCTTATGGAGCCGGGTATATGGGGCATTTTGGGGGGGGGGGGGGGGGGG
>SCDZ01000588.1:0-90185 GCA_004143845.1 Drosophila lacertosa | reverse complement strand
ACATATATATATATATATATATATATATATATATATATATATATATATATATAAAGGGGGAGAGAGAGAAAAAAAAGGGACAAGCTGAGTAGTAGGCACTTACTTGCTCCGCGGTCTTCAGTAGATTCTCAATTTCAAAGCTGCTGGTGCGCGATGTTGGCTTAACCACGCCCAATCCAGAGATGCCGCCGCCGACGCCGCCAACAGCCAATTGCGCCACATTTGGCTCCACAAATGAGGGCGCCGGCGAGCTTTCTGCCTCCGGTGAATACAAATCCTTGCCAGTGCCATCTAGAGAGAAAGGAGAAGAGAAAAAAACAGAAAGAGAGAGGGGATAGACAACATGAGTTAAAGATAACAGTTAGTTATGTTTATTATTATTAGTTTTTGGCTGGCTCATAATTAGTTGCCAGTTGCCTTTGGGGCAACAGTCTGCCTGCAGTTGTTGTTGTTCTTGTTGTTGCTGCTGGCAGGCTGGGAACTGTTTTAAAGTTCGATTAAGCATTTTATTTATGTTGTTGCAGCTT
Organism: Drosophila lacertosa; assembly: GCA_004143845.1. Lineage (NCBI taxonomy): Eukaryota > Metazoa > Arthropoda > Insecta > Diptera > Drosophilidae > Drosophila > Drosophila lacertosa. The sequence goes on along the minus strand of SCDZ01000588.1, from coordinate 89,658 downwards.
GTTTGTTAATTTTAAATTCCATGTTTGCGCAATAAAAAGCAGCAGGAATTTAATACTAGCGGAAATGGCGCCCCAAAAAAAAAAGAAGAGAAACAAGCCAACAACAAAAACAACGCAGCCAGGCAACAAAGCTGAAAGTAATAACAACAAAAATACAGCCAGCAGCCAGTAGCAGCAGAAGCAGTAGCAGCAGCAACCAAACAGTCAAAAACAACAGCATCAACAACAACAACAACAACAACAATAACAACAGCCACAACAAGCTGTAATGATTATTGCTGCTATGTGTTTGCCACAACGTCCACACAAGAGGGAGCGAGAAGACGAGGAGGAGATGTTGGGCAGCGTAAGGCAGAGTTGGAGCATGTCGAGGGCTCATACACACACACACACATACACACACAAATATACACACGCACACACTCGTGGGGGCGCGGTAAAGATTTAACCAAAGAGAAAAAAATTTATGGCCCATACACATGGCATGTATACATATGTAAGCAGGAGTATAACTGTATATATAAATACATATATATATATATAAATATATATATACATGTGTTTATGTAGTGGTAGTTTTTGGCAACACCAGGAAGCGTTTAAAAATCATGTCCTTGAATGCTGCCTCTCGCTCTGGTCCTCTGCCTGGTCTGCCGCATGCCGCATGCAAATTGGTAACAACAAATTTTATGAACATTTTGCTTCAAATTTGACACCACACATTGGCTAGGCGTTTGTGTGCGAGTGTGCGTGTGTGTGTGTATGTGTGTGAGTGTCTAAGATATTGAAATTGCCGCCTTATAAATTTCAACTTGCGGTCTTCTTACAAATTGCACGTAGTTCGCCAAGGCAAAGCTAGATAACAACAACAACAACAACAACAGCAACTTGAAAAACTTGCCAAGACTGGGCTAATAACTTATAGACGTTGTTTGTTGTTGTTGGTTATTTAAACGACCAAGTCGAGAACGTGCATTGCCCATAAAGTCTGGAGTTTTAGTGGCTTTACTGAAACTATGATGTGTAGGGCAAGGAGCACAACCTTATGACAGAATGGAGAATGGAAAAGGGAAAAGCGTCTGAAAGCTGTTTCCAAAACGTGAGGCTGTTAAAAAGTATCGAATGCATTTGGCCAGGTGAGAAAATGCCAGCTGGCCTCTTTTCTTTTTGACAGCTATTGATAGCTGCAAAAAATTGACCCTACTAAGGTATTTAAATATTATTTTACAAGAAATACGTGCGCAAAGATAAGGGCTTAACTTGAGATAAGTGCATGGAGAAAGACTAGCAATCTGTATTTAAAGTGAAGCTATAACATAGTTCTTCAAATATGTGCTAGTTGAGATAATTGCACTTTAAAGCTAACTTTTAATTACTTTCAGACCAGTTAACAGACTTCAGCGAACATTCTCGAACCAAAAGCAAAACTCAATTAGTTGCAGTTGCTTTTAAATAAGTACATTTTGGAGAATGGGTAATGCATACTTTTTGCCAATTATCCTTTGCATGGGTTCATGTTGAAATAGGTTAACATATGATAATGATAATTAAAATTGTTTCGAATACCCTTCAATGCTTTTGGCAGTTTTTAATTGGCCTGCACAGCAAACAAAAAAAGACATGTGTTATTCTTGACCAGCTCATGTTGGATAGTCCTTCGACGGCTTCGCCTTCTCTGCTGATTGCTGCCTCCATCAAATCGTGCATTTAATAAGCCAAAAGTGCTTCAACATCAAGTAGCCTGGCCCTCAGCTGCCGCTCGCTTGCCGTTGGCCCAAGCTCTTTTCTCTGTTTAATTGCCAAAGTGAAATGTAATCCAGTTTTTTTTTCTTCTTTTATATATGTGTGTATGTTTGTTCATGTACCAACTTGCCCACACACAGGCAGCACCGTTATGTTGCTACCCTATCTAGCATAAATGTTGAATGGGAAACGCTTTTTGTTGCATATGCCGCCATATCCATAACCCATATGCCACAAATGTCCGTTCATCAGCAGCCTGATTGTGACTGTGTGTGTGTGTGTGTATGTGTGTGCCAAAATGGGGAATATGGTACAAAATACGCAACGCACACTCACACACACAACCAATACATGTGCCAGTTGCATGCGAGTCGTTTAATTTTTGCTACATTTTTCCATTTTTTTTTTCACTACTTTTTATATGTACATACGTGTTGTTCTTCTTGTGTGTATTTTATTTTAATTCTTTTTTAGTTTGCTGTGCCTTTTAATTGTTTGCCGCATAAAAATGTTTCATTTTGTGTATAAAATACACACGCACACACACACATCTGTTGTTGGACGTTGTTTTTGTTGTTGTTTTCTGCGTTTGTTGGTTTTTAATTGTTTTGTGTTCTTAGCCACTTCGGCTTTTTGAGTGCAGTGCAGCGTGTGCGTGTGCGCGGGTGTGCGATTGTGTGTGTGTGTGTGTGAGTGTGTATGGGTGCAGTTTGTAATCCTGTAATTATGTAGTTGTTGCTACAAAACGAAACGAAACGCAACGACAGCGTGTGGCAAGCTGGCGGGCACACATACATAGAAATTCTTATCCAATGGTTATTCCTCTCGCTCTCTCTCGCTCTGTCGCTAGCTGTTTGTCTCGCTCTTTCTCGCTTACTGTTAGCACGCTACTTATTGATGTAATTGTTGTTGTTGCTGCTGTTGCATGTTGTACGAAGCACTTGCAGCGCGCATTTAACGAAAAATATAAATTACTTTAATGAACTTTACAAATTCGCATGCGCGCCCGGAAATGCGCTTCACGTTTCCGCTGCTGCCGCTGCACAGAACCAGAACCATCTCCACCCTAAGCACATACACACACATACACACACACACACACACACGTACACACAACCGCACCTTAACCACAACAACAACAAGAAGAAAAAGAACAACAACGAGCACAACTGCTGTGATTAGTATGCTTTTGTTGTAGTCGTAGATGAATGTTGTGTTGCGGCTTTTAAATGTTGAAAAACGCAAACGAAAAGCACAAAAAAAAAAAAAAATAAACAACAAAAAACATTCCACACACAGTTTTAGTTTCAGTTTTAGTTTGAAGCCAGACCAAAAGTATTTACAGATTTTATTTTTGTTTGAAGAGGGTGTGTTTACTTACTCCAACCGGGTGCTGGCACAATCAGTCCAGTTATCATCTCCTCGCTCATCACTGGCGGATCTGTGGGCGGCGGCGGGCACACCAGGGAGTCAATCATATCGTCTGTTACGCGCATTATGCCCACTAGATCTGGCGGCTCGGTGCGTGAGGACCTGCCAAAAGAAAAGGACACAAGTTTTCAAACAACTTTCGAGCAACAAAATTAACATTAATTTTTATTAGATTTGATTTTTGCTTTCAGTTTGGTTTGGTTTATTCTGGCTGCTGTTTTTTTCAAAAGCAAACACCTGGCTGACCTTTTTCTATGTCAGTGGCAAAAGATGCGGAAAAATGCTCTCCAACGTGCATAATTTGAATAGGATTTAAAGAGGGATTTGGACGAGGAGCAAGGGAGCAAGGGGCAAAGGGGTTGCTCTGGGCATGGGTTACAGTTTGTTGCCTCGCAAACGCTTAGCACAAAGCCAATGCGGCCATAAAGAGCAGCTAATTAGGCTATCAAAATGCCTGGGTCCTGTGCCCGTGCCCGTGCCCGTGCCCGTAGAAGGGTCGCAGCAGCCAAACGGAACAAGTGCCCAAACTTCCCCTAAACCTTACCCCTATCCCTCATCCTATCGCAGCATTTTTGCCCAGCTCTATGAAGTGCTGTATGTATAGAAAACTGGTCAGCGTATTTGTGTTCATCTGCGGCTTCAGTTTTGTTGTTTTGGCTTTGGCATGAAAAATGAAAAGCGAAATATTGGTAGCTGGCAAAATTTTCGGTCTCTACCAAATTTTGGTGCAACAATTCACATTTTTGATTTGTTGCGAAACAATTTTAGTTCGTTTTTGTGTGTGTCCATGTGTGTATGTATGTACATACATATGTAGCACTTTTTGCCATCTGCTTATTGGCCAGCTTCATCAAAAATTTGCAAAAAGCTTGTCAAATGTTGACATTTTTAAGGTTTTTTTTTTCTCTGCCTTTTTTGTCATCAAATTTGCAAGTTTGATATGTGTGGTATTTAACATTAAACGAGCATGTGGCTTTAGTGGCTTTGATTTATGAAGACACTATGTTCGGTTTAGGTGCTTTCAAATTACCAAAAATCGCTTTTGATGCTATAAATGCGAATTTGCGATAAATATACTCAGCATGAGTTGACAAAAAAAAAACTTTTGAAATGAATTGAAAAGAATGTCATACGTTAAAAGTGGTCGAATAGAGTGAATAGTATATAAAACTACTAAAGAACATTTTAAAGAGGTTTATATTTCTTTTTGTTGGTGCATATACAAAGCCAGACCTGTCAGAAAAATGCATAAAATTCAATCGAAAAATCAAATGCTATTTTGAGAGTTTGCCAAGCTAGCAAATTGAATTTTTGGGAATTTTGATTCAACTATTATTTTGGCAACGAAAAGTTAACTAATTAAAGAGTCCCTATAGTGAGCTTAGGTATAGTTTGTCTTGAAGAAAACTTCATTACAGCTGAGAAACTGCAAAATGATTATACTTTAGCAATATTAAATTTTATCGTACATCAAAATAATCCACTTATTGCAGCTATACAAGCTGCCATTTTGCTATGACAGACTGAATGAAGGTCACAAGTCCGCAGGAGCGACAAAATATGTTATTAATTTATGGACAATGGCAAATTGTTATTGTAACTGATCAACTGAGGTACGAAAATAGCGATAAATTGCATTGTATGTCAAACAATTGCACGACGGCGGCTAAAATAGTTAATTAATCTGTGTTTGCTTAAACAATGCGCAACCAAATGCAAATACGACAATGGCAAGACGTGCATTGTCTATAGAAATAGGGAAATAGGCAGAGGGTGGGTGGTTGGGTGGTTAGATAGTTGGCTTTAGGCTTAGTTGAAATCGGAGTAAGCGGCTGGCAAATAGCCGCAGTTGCAAGCATTCAAGTAAATGCAGTTGTTTGCCGAACGAGCGAAATAGATAAAACAGTTGACAGGCAGATGGACAGATAGACGAACGTCAAATAGGGAAGGACGCAAAGAATTATGCAACTTACCGCATCATCATGCTGAGCGATTGCTCCTCCTGCAGCACGCTCTCCAAGTACATCATATCTAGATCGGATACAATCGCACCATTGATGACCATTATTTCGTCTCCTTTGATAATACCTGCAACAGAATAAGTAAAGAAACTAAGTTAAGAGCGAGTTGCGTTTATGTTTTAACTTTTGTAAAATAATACATATTTAACTATCAGGCAGACAATGGCGCTGCCTTACAGTCCATCAGCTGGGGGAAATGTAATAGATGCGCGCGTTGTTATTGTGTTTGTCAGTCTTGTAGTAAATATGAGGGAAGTATGGGGGATGTGGGGTCTGTAACAACATCAACTGTGGGCGAGGCAGTGACATCTTTCGTTAAGATAAGCGCCCATGTCTTTTGCCAGTGATAAAAACAATAACAACAGCATTGTGGCTTTTTCATTGTTCATACGCCACGTTGCCAATTTAATGTCTTGCAGCTTTGGACGTTTTCTAGCTCATGCGTGTCGGTGTGTGAGCTGAGTATATATGTATATATATAAACATATATATTTATATTTATGTGTATGTGTGTATGAGTGAGTTTTCTACAACATTTATTTCGACCAGGCAAGCTGCTTGGCTTCATTTTTGTTTTGTTGCACGTTATCATTGTTGTTGCAGCTGCAAGAACTTCGACAGATATGCATGTGTGTGTGTGTTTGTGTGTATTGCAGGTTGTTATCTGCCTGTCAGTTGTGTATTTTATGCAAGACTTTGGTGCACCTTGAACCAGGCGCCACACAACAACAGCAGCACCAGCAGTTGAACCTGCAGCAGCAGCAGTTGAACCTGCAGCAGCAGCACCTCATGCACAATTTTTGCATTTGTTACAATTTCAAATGGATTTTGTGTTTTTTTTTTGCCGAGAATTCGTTACGTTTACGTTTACGTTTCGTTACGTTTTGCTGTGGATTATTTGGCTTTAGCTTTGGCAGCACATGCATTAGACAAATATCTACTCGACTTGGTATTTATTTTGTTTATTTTGCGGTTGCTCCTTTACCTTCTTCTGCCTTGTTGTTGCCTTTCCTTCTTTTTGCCCCCCCCCCCACTTACTTTTTTTTTTTTGGCTGCGTTGACAACAGCTTTGTTCTTGGCTGGAGCAAATTGTTATTTCATGTTTGCCGAATACTTTGCCACGCTTGTTTTTCAACACTCGAGTGTGCGGCATGCAACTTTTGTGCACATGCTGGCAACCGTTGCTGCAACTTTAGCAGCTGCTGCTACTGCTGCTGCATTTGTGGCCATCATTATTATGGATGGCTCGATGGCTGCTCGGTTGCGTCTGTTTGTTAACTGGAAAAAGCCAAGCAAACAGGCGCCGAGTCACAATCAAGAGCTGCCAGTTGCCAGTTTCCAGTTAAATATTGAACAAGTTCAACTTAAAGCCAAATGCGCATTTAAGTTAAAAGACAATTTATGCGCTTATTAAAACCCTGGCTTGCATTCAAAGACACTTTGGGGTTTCAATTAGCTGAAGAAAAGTGGGCAGCCACAGCATTTGCATTTACATTTGCTGTAGTGGCTGCTGATGATGCTGCTGCAGTTGTGGTTGCATTTGTTTTTGTTTGGGGCGAAAATCTGGTTAGCAACTGCCTTGGACAGTCCGTGCCCAGCTTTGTTTTGTGGTTCCCTCAAATTGGTCTTTGGCACTTGCTAATAGGCATTAAAATCAATTGTACGTGTCTCTCTCTGTGGCGCCTTTAAGTTGCATGCACCAGCAAACTGGCCTTAGATATACGAGTACTTAATTTATGCATTTACACGTAATTGTTGGACTGCTCTGCACATTTCCAAGCCGCCCTCAAACAAATTCCAGGATATGTTACGTATACGTAATATTTACTGATATCTTCGAGTAATTGTCGGCTTTAGTTGTTTTCATTGTTTTGTTTGCATTTACAGGCACAATATGTTCTCAATAGTCAGCGCATTGCGTATACGTAACGCATTGCGTTCACGTATCGTATACGACATGTTTTGCAATTTAATGTATGAACATTAATTACAGAATAATTTATTTACTAAAATTTACAAGGACATTTTTCAACTGTATTATTTAAAGAGAACTTTTTGTTACTACTTGAGCACAATTTTAAATGCTGTCTTACAGCTTACTTTGAGTCTTCTCTTGTAAGTCCACTTAAACTAATTATGCTCCCTTCTGTAGTTTCTTTTGAAAATATTCATAGAGAATTGATCAGCTCAAATTTCCTTACGCTAATGCACCTGCATTAAAATACAATTTAGCAAACAATAAATACAAAAAATAACAAGTAAAGTCATTAGCAAATCTCGCACTTTCTGCAGCACTTTATTTGCTGCTCATTAAATTCAACACCCTGGCAAAAACTTGTCCAGTGGCATTGTTAACGCAGTTTTAAGCCACCAAAAAAAAGGGAAAACAAAAAAACTAAAAGCCAACATAAAAAAAAGGGAGAAAAACTCAGAGCAAATTATAAACTAACCGCCAGTGGCAGGGCTAACTTTTTAAGGCGTTGCAGGTCCCGGCAGGGGCAGGGACAGAGGAAGGGGCAGGGACAGGGATTGTAGAGGGCAGCGGGTTCATGTCTCACTTTTTGCTAGCGATTTTCGTGCGCATTGTTTTATGCACTTTTGATTCGTCGTCGTCGTCGTCATTTTTGTTGTTGTTGTTGTAGTCGTCGTCATCGTTGCCACATTCGCACTCAACGTGCTTAATGAGGTTTCCGCTGCGAAAATTTTCTTTCAGGTTCATCACTTTTGCAAGTGCAGCATTGCAGTTTTCCCTTGAACACCTGGCACCACGTTTGGCGGCAATACGCCCTGCCCACTGTCAACATCAGGCGACATAATTTAAAGCGCTGCTCTAGTGGCATTTCGACTACAAGCACTTGACTTGCCCCCACTGCTCAGCACCCTCCAGGGTGCAGCATGCAAATGCCAACTTAAGTTGATTTTAAGTGATAGAAAAACAACATGGGGCGGAGCGAGGAGTCGACAACGAGGTCTAAGATGACGTCCAAAAACCCTTTAAGGACTCAACATGGCTCTGTGGCTGGCATCCGCCAGGTGCACACCCGCACACACAAACATACAGCTAACATCTTCGAGTGCGCTGCTCATCATCAACGTGATCTCTACTCGGTCACAAGCGCTGACTGTTGACTTTTTATGAAGATGCAGTTGCACCAGCAGCAGCAGCAGCAGCACCAGTCGGAATAGCCTGGCCCTGAGGAGCTGCTATACAAACTGCTGCTCACTCTCCAGCTGCAACTCCAGTGCACCACTCGACTCCAGCTCTGTGCTCTGTGCAACCAAAGTGAGTTTGCTCAAGTTTTGTGACATAAAAGTGAAAAGCATTTAAATATAAAAGAAGCGCAGTTCTTACACAGAAAAAAGCGCATGCCAACAGACAAGTGCAGGAATATGGTATGACGGGGGGGTGGGGGGGGGGCATGACACTTGATAATATTCTGTGCCAACATTGGGCCGCCCATTGTTTCAGTCAGAACCGAACTGAGGTATGCGCCAACGTAGTTGGCTGGGGCGGAAATGGAATTCATGATATTTGCCCATTGGCAATAGCAATGGCCGTTTGGTCGTTTGGCCGTTTGGCATTTTGTGTCATAAATTGCAAGTAAATGCGCGAATTCAGCTGAGCTAAGCAGCTGTGCAAATTCGAGTGTAATGCTCCAAGTGTGTACTTACCATTGTGCATGGCCACGCTTTTGTCCTCGACGCGGCTCACATAGCAGCATAACTCGTCCTGCCGCTCGGCATTCTCAATCAGCTCCGCCTCGACGGAGAAGCCCCACATTTGCTCCAATGTGGTGCGCTGCAGCTCAACCTGGTACAATATTTTCATGCAGACCTCCACAAATTCGTGATTATGTAGCTGCGGGTTAAAAGTACAACAAAAATTAGCCAAAAGCCACGGCGAAAAACAGCTCAAAAAAGGTGTTTTTTTTTCGTTATTCGTTTTTCTCTCTCCCTCTCTTTTTTTTTTTGCTTGAGTTTCAATAAATTTTGGCTCCGAAAAGTTGTTTTAATTCGCAATTTATTGAGCAGCCAGAAAGTTTCGTACAGCTGCACTTTTGACCTGGCAATATTTACAGCTTGTTGTTCAGCTAAAACTTTTTTCGGAGTTGCGCTCGCAGTTTTGTTGAAGCACTTTGCCAGGGGTGGCTGACATGGCAGTTTGAGAAATGGCATCCTTAGACTAATCGTCTGCTAAGTGGCTACATTTTCGATGTGCTCGAGCTTAAAAACCAGACAACCGCGAGTGCCTAGCATGTGGTCTATGCATAACTTGAGCGCTATTTATCAAACCAAAGCATGTATAAACTTTAAACTTTGATTTAATTAAACAGCAAAGGAAATTCAATGTTTAAAGTTGAACAGCATGTTCAATGAACAATTGTAATTATAGGAAATATAAATCCTTTTAACTTCTCTTTAACTCTGTTTAACTCTGATTGGCTTCTTCACAAGCTGTAATTTATCTTGCATGCTATTCCAGCTTGTAATGACACTTTACGGCTTACGAAAAACATTTCGATTAAATCCGTGACATTGTAACTCGTTTGGGCCAACAAATCGCATTTAATCCTTTGAATTTGCTCACATTTCGTTTGTCAAAAAAAAACCTTAATTGCCCTTAATTTTGAGCAAACAACAAACATTTGCGCAAAGTTCAAAGTTCAATCGAAATTGCCACCCACACAAGATGTGTGGATGTATGCCTTTGCCTTGAGCTAGGAGAGGTAGGGAGGAAGGGAGTAGGTGTGGAATAGGTTACTTACATAATTTTCAATCAGATCATTGCGATGTGGCACAAAGTAATTGTGATCCTCCATGTCACGTCGCTTCTTGACGCGCACAAAGTGCTCCATGGGATTGAGGTTGCGACGAACGCAGGCGCTGGCAAGGAATTCCTCCACAGACATCGCGTCACGTAGATAAACTGTCGAGTAAGCATTGTCGGGCATTGCAACTTTGAAGGTTTTTTCCGGCTCGTCACGTGAATTCATCTGGAAAAAGGCAGAAAATTCGATTGGATAAACAGGCGAGCCAGGCGCACACACACATACTCATACACATACAATGTCATTAAGCTTGTTGTTGTTGGCCGCACATATATACATTCATACATTCATACATACATACAAATATACATACATAAATACATAAATACATAAATACATACATACGTAGACAGACTTACACACACGGAAGTGAAAATTGAAAAATAGCAAAAACACATTTCTACCCGAGCAAATGTAATGAAAAACGTCAGCGGCAGGCAGCCGGCAGCCAGCAGGCAGTCGGCAGGCAGTCGACAGTCAACGGACTCTGACAGACACCAGTTTGAAGAAAACTCAGTTAAAATGCTTAACGGCATCATCGTCTGTGCCCAGGCTCGCGTGTGTGAGAATGGATAGGGAGGGGGACGGGGACGGAGAGGGGGGTTTACTCTAAAGCTGAAGTTGGAGCCGTGTTGCAGCTACAGCTAACAGTTTGGCCAACTGGTAAACGAATCAGGCGCCCAGCTGCCAGTTGTTGCCAGCTGAAAATTGCATTTGTATTGGCAGCCATCGACGATGGTTTTGCTGGCTGACTAACTTTGGCTGCCGCTGCAGCAGGCGCCCCAAGGCGGCATCAACACAGGTGTAATGTGTGCACACAAACACCACATAAATCTTGTGTGTGTATGTATGTGCAGTTTACTACTTGCACGACAATTGAATTAGTTTGGCAGTTGCAAAACTCACACGCACGGAAAAAGCAGCACCAGCGACATTTGCATGCACATCCGTCAGGCTTGCCACATGTGGAGCTGCAAAAGGAATCTTCGCATTGCATAACAATTGGGCAACGTTGGCATCTTTTTCTCATATTTATATGTATATACATATATATATATATATGTATATAAATGTACATGCTTATAAATACATGCATATCAAAATATATATGTAGATATATATATATATATATATATATATATATTTGAATATATGCTTATTGGCGCATATATCGCTTCCAAAGTCATTATGCCACACAGTTGATGCCACAACGAAATCAATAATACATATGCAATGCAATGCATTTTTTGGGTGTCAACTTTATATTCATGCGGCGATGCAACCAGCCAAACAGGAAATAAATGCCTTTGTTGCACCTTTTTGTTCTTCTTCTTGTTGTTATTGTTATTGTGCTGTGGCTTAAACGTGCTGCGCAATTGAAGTGAACATCTGCAGATATTGCTTATTATAAATAAAGCCAAGTTAAAATGCCCCACATGGGATACTACTCTTCACTCACACACCTCGCATTGTATCGTATCGTAAATTTCGTATCGTAAACAATTCGAACTCTTCTTGTATTTATTGTCGGATGCCAATGCAATTTTTAGCATGGATAAGAGGCTTTGGTATTCGAGTATCAAATATCATTTAAATTTGTGATTGCAGTTTGTGTATTTTGAAATTTGATAAGCATCTCAACAGCATTGGGTACAGTTAAATAAACATACTTAATTTGACTGCACACCCTGATTTCATACGAACTGATAAATAGTTGAAATTGACAAATACAAACAAACTGACTCGACTGTTTAAAGAACCACATTTGGCTATTTTTCATTTTCCATTTTCCTGTTTAAAGTTAAAGTACTCTCGGTGTAAATTCGAATTGGTTTTCATCAGCAGATGGCGCATTTCAAATTTGAACTATGCAACTTTCAGGGGAACTTTTCAATTTTGAATTGCAACTTTGTTGCCTGTGGCTGCCACTCCTTTGACCTGGCGATTAATGAACTTTGGCTGCTTAATGCCGCAACGAGTTGCAAGCTGGCTGAGCTGGCGGCTTGGCAAGTCAATTTTCAGTTGGCGCTCCGTTGCGTAATTCAATTTCTTGTTGATGTTTCTCTTCGGGCCACTAGCGTTGGCCAATTAAATGCGTCGTGACAAAAATGGTTTAAAGCCCATTTCACCCAGTGAGTTTCCCCACTTTGCAGTTTGCACAGTTTGCTGTACGCAGCTCGATAATTGCCAGTTGCGAGCTGCCGCGGGCTCTGGTGGACACCTTTAATTTGATTTCATTTCATTTTCAATTGCAATTTCAGCTGCATTGCAGCTGACATGCTGGCAAAATGAAAAGCCACACACACACGCGCACACACACACACACACACACACACATTCAATTGAGTTGACTGCGCAAAAATATCAACGAAATCAAATGCACATTTTTCAAATTCATTGAATTTGCTGCGCTGCATTTACAACAGCAAAGCCAAGAGTCTCATTTGGCGTTAGTAACTTTTTATATTTATATGTTATGTTTTATGGTCTTGTTTTTGCCATGAATATTTTTGGCTTCACTGACGACGTCGACAGCGGCAGAGACGGTGGCTGCAATTGTGCAGCGTTGGCAAATTTAATTGGAAATGAAGTGTGCACGCCTCTGTGCACTGGTTGTGCGTGCGTCTGTGTGTGTGTATCGAGTGCAGCACACAAGATTATTTTGCCAATAATCGAAACAAATTGAATTTATGAAATGAATTTCATTAAAAACTCGGGTAAATGCAAAACTGCCAACTCTAATTGAAGTTTATCAAATAAGCAGCATCAAACACATAACGAGTCCAAAAATAAAGCAGCAACGAAATAAAAACAAACTGAAAAATATTTTGCAGGCATATTTATACAATGGCCATATCGACTTCAATTTATTCTTTTATAAATAAATGTATTTATCCAATAAATCCCAATATCTTCACTATATTATCGTTTTCAATGCAGTCATAACTTTATTATATGAACCTTTTAGCCTTTGGCAGAGTATTAAAATGCTGCATTTCAATGCAATTTTAGTAAACTGACTTAAAAGTTTTATTTCATTTAATGCTAGCAGTTTATGATGCGTATACTTGATGCCACTTGCAGTTGTAATAATCTTAAAGCCAAGCATTGCACAGCATTTTCTATATTGCACTTGCATCAATTTTATTATTTTGATTATTTTTATTGCTTTTTGTGGTTGCTTTTAATCGAAAAATCTGAAAATTTCAAGTTGACGCCTGAATGGAAAAACCAACAATAAGGAATGAAAAGCTTTCAGTTTGATGTACATTTGTGATATACAAAATTGTAAACTGTATTTAAATATTTGTGATTTGTGTCCGTGAATGTGTTTGCTTTATCGAGATTAACTTGGCTATTAAAAACCAGAGCTGCGTATTTTATGCAAATATTTTCAGAACTTTGGATTAGTTTTTTGCTTGGACCATTTGCCTAATGGCTTTCGCAACGTGGCTATCTAAAGAATCTTCTGCCAACCAACGGTTTTTCATAAATTTGTTTTTGTAATTCCTGATGGCCATTAAATTTAAATTATAAAAGCAGCGCACCACAACAATACAACAAAAAAAAAAAAAAGGAAAACAATATGCTAAAAATACGCGAATGTGGTCAGCATGGAAGTACATTAGAGGCGTCTGTGGACTTGGACGCTGGTGACACATTTGGCCGTTCAACTGCGCATTAGCGCTCAATTTGGCTTTTAATGCCGTTTCCGCTGCCTTAAATACAAATTGAATTATTTAAACACATAACACACACACACACACAAACACAAACGCACCCACGCAGAGGCCGAACCATAAAAATGGAAATACACAGCGCAGGCAGTTGGATCATAAAATCGTTTTAAAATTGATATAATTTTATTACGCATACGACCCGTGGTCACAAAATCATGCCACTCACCTGCATGGAACGGCGACTAGAGCCGCTATTGGAGCGCGACAGCATCGGAGGTCGCCGTTTGGTGGCACCACGTCCAGCCAGCAGATTATTAAGCAGCGACGGCGACCGGGCACAGATGAAGGCATGGAACGAGGAGACCGTAAAAACGCCCAGCTTGTTTAAAGTATTCTTCGTGGGCCGCGACACGTGTGTGAGTAGTGACTGCAAAAGAAATATAAATAGAGATATCATAATTGACGATAATGCTTGAAGAGTGCACATAAAATCATTTAATATAAAATCTCTAGTTGTTTGTTAGGAGAAAAGTTAAATAAAAAGTTATCAGAGTATAAAAATGATTTTAAACTCATTTTGTTGAAAGTAGAACATGATATTTTCTGCTTTTACCTTTGATACGATACGAAAGTTGAAAAAAAAGTTCATAGAGCAACTGTTTTATTCATTTTGGTCAACCTGACTGATATGACATAATTAATTTTATACTACATACAGACAAGCACACAAAGTACATTAACCGACTGTGTGTGTGCGTGTATTTGTGTGTGTATGCTTGGTTTGCAAGTGTGCTGTGTAAATAGCCTCCGGTGCATGCACTTTCTCGTGTAAGTGGTGCTGCTGAAGTTGTTTGAGTTTTGCGGTTATTAATAATAAATGTGGTTGCTCTTTATGTGAGTTGTCGAGTTGAAAGCACTGCACTTGCTGCCTTTCCTAGCCCTTTCCATCCCCCCGTCCCCCTACCACCATCCTGCTCCGGCCAGTTTCCAGAATATCCTTCCCCCCTGCTTGCGACAAGTCATAAAAAGCGCAATTAACTTGCAACCCTTTTCGTCACCCATCAAACATGGCCTCGCAAATCTTTTTAATGCTGTGTAAAGTTCGAGTTGCTCTTCAGCTTTATCATCTTCTTCTTATGGCTGTTGCTGCTGCTGTTGTTGTTAGTTTAGTGTTATGTCTGCAGTTATAAAGAGCAGCGCCCTTTTGACCCTTTAAGCTGCAGCTCATTTAAGGCGCTTAAATTGTGTTATAGAGATTAACGGTACACGTTTCGGATTCTCAACTAGTTCGAGTCGCTTTCAAACAATCGAAACTGCGTCCCAGTGGCCACCATTGTGTAAATAAGTAGGCAAAAGCAATTATAGTGAACAGGGCCAAGCTTAGACTGAAAACTCAGTTAAGAGCTTTAATTTGTACCCTTTTATGTGTGGTTAGAGGAGTCTTTAAATCTCCATCAGGGCTGTTCTTGATGTTTTCACAAGTGAGCTTTGGGTGATTTTTAATCAAACTTTGTTGCTGCATTGTGCGAACTGTAAGTAGATTATGATAAGTCTTGTTGTTGATTAGCTGTATATTTAAGGCGAGGCTGCTTGTTTTACATTATGTACCAAAGTTGCCTGAGAGCTGTTTTGATTATACTCTTTTGCATACAGAGGGCAAACGAATGAGGCGTGTAATTGAAAATGTTAGCTGACATATATTCCTATAATTTACCTATTCATCAAACTAACATAACAATGTCAAAGCTGACACGAATTTTATGTTACCGGCCGCCTCATTAGTATTCATTCGTAATGAGGTCTAAATATGAACACATTTTGATTAAAATTTAAAAAAATGCTGGTACTTCAATTATACATAGTTTTGCTGTAAATTGATTCTGTTCCTATAATCAGTATGCATTAAATATCACTCTGTGCTTAACATAATAGACTTGAATACTCTTAAGCCCTTTGGCAAGTTCCTCCACTTGGAACACCACCTGTTACCGTCCCTAGTTGATTCTGTTATCCTGTGCACTTGACAACTACTTTGCATTGAATAGCAGTTTCAGGTGCGCAGTTTATCACCACACAGAGTTGCTGCTTGAGGGCCATGAGTAGTAGCAGCAGCAGCAGCAGCAGCAGTATCAGCATCAGCATCTGCATCAGCGTCAGCATGAGCAAGCTAAGTAATTCAAATTGACGCAATCTTAGCCACGTAATGTGAACTTTCTGTGGCTTCCGTTAGGTAAAACAAATTGCGGCAATTGCCATTTTGCCATTAGGCGGCCTCCTGAGCGTTGTGGGGCATGGGGAGAGAGCGTCATAATGGCACGCATAACTTACCTTTGGATTGGGCAGCTCGCCGCTCTGGAGCGAGGCCATATAGCAGCGCAGTCGAAACTGCTCGCAGTGCAAGCGCTCGAGGTTCTCCTCCCATTGTAAAATCTGTGCCTGAATTTGATGGCGCGTCTCCTGATCGGTGACAACTGATTGCTGCAGCTCAGCCATGTGCTTCAGCTTGTGATCCTGCAAATGTGGAAAAACATAGAAAAACGACAGACGTTAGACATGAGCACATAAATACAAGCATATATACATATAGAAGCTTGTGTGTTTGTGTGTGTGTGTGTGTGTGTGTGGATTGTGGGGCAAGGATGCGGCAGTGTCGCACTCTTGATGGTTATGAAAGCATCTCTGGCATGGCATCATTAGCATTTCATGGCAGCAGCACCACAGCAACTATTGCTTGTTGTTGTTGTTGGTGCTGCTGCTGTGGCTGCCATTTGACGAAAATACATAAATCACGCGTCATGTGCAGCAGCATTTTTCGTTGGCGCAATTCAAATATCTCTGTGCCCAGCCTCTTCACATTGCACCTAACCCTGTCGCTCCCTTTGCCTGTTGAAGTGCGTTGGCAATGCACCAACTTTGACACACACACATACTGAGAAAGACTTTGGCATCGTTAGCCACACACGCACGCATACGCACACACACACACACACACACACACACATACACATACACAAACACACAAACGCACACACACATGTGCAACACATGCCCCTGTTTTCATTACAAATAACGTTTGACTTCCGCCGCAGCGCGTCCCATCAGCAGCTGCAGTGGTAGCAGGATACGCTTCCTAGTTTTGCCAGCTTCACTACTTTATGCCTCTTTGCCCCTCAAACCCAGCACTTCTTTCGTTAGCATTGCCAGTGCCATTGCAATCCCACTTTCACGTGCATTTATACACGCTTGCATAGATTTCATGGAGCACGTGATTGTTTCATTTTGGTTGCTAGATTTTTTTTTTTCACTTTGCTCTCGCTGTTTCTGTTGTTGTTGTTGCCATTGTTGTTGTTACTGCTGGTGCTGGTGGTGCATTGCATTCAGCTCGTGTAAGCTGACAATTATTTGCAGATGCAGCTGCCAATGCCGCTGCCGTTGCCGTTGCCGTTGCAGTGGCGGATACGGTGGGCGTAGCCGTGGCAACAACAACCTGAATGGGCACTTTCGATGTTCGACATTTTAATGAATGTGTACACATAAACAGCAGCAGCAGCAGTACTCACTCACACACACAAATACACATACACATATGTATTTGTTCGTCGGCTTACACAGGTGTCTGCGTAAGCGCATTGTGTGTGTGTGCGGGTGTGTGTGTGTGTGCAGGTACACGAAACTTGCCAGCTTATGTGACGCTGTTGAGCTCGGCATTGTTTATTTTACGTGAAATAAATCATATTTGGTGTATTTGATTTTACAAACTCCACAGCCCAGTCGACGTATACGTAATGCGTATGCTTAATATAACAATCATATGCCACGGGCAATATTTGAAGGACGTGCTGTTATATTATATGCGTTGTATATTTGCATGTGTTGTTATATTATTATTGCATAAGGAAGCACAACACAAAACAACATAAATATTCGGTAACATAATGGAAACCGTACTTTAACGATTTTCGCATAATGTGAATGTGTAGCGAAATATGAACTCAAAGACAAGTACGTGAAAGGAAAAGCTGATATAAGCGTTACTAAAGTAATCAAATAAATAAGATCTGATTAGCATTATTATCTTTGAAAGCACATTATCTTTCGTTTCTGTCGCATATTAGCTCACTTCGAGTCTTCTTGGAAAACGTGTTAATAAGAAAGGTTTTGCCATGCAATTTGGCATATTAAAAGCACCAAATCCTATGATTGTAAATTGAATGCGTCTTAACACAAAACAATGTAAGAGGCCAATTTAGGTGAAAGAGCTGAGCTGTTTGATTGTCAATTTAATGAACAGCATGAACAATTTATGCCATTATGTCACATATAATACGTATAATGCAATCGAGCACTCGAAATTCAAAGAAACCTTGCACATATTCTCAGGCAGGCAACACGAAAAGGGGGCAATTAATCGAGCTAGAAGTAAAAGGCCATCATTTGGCAAACACAATTGGCAGCTAAAACATTTGCCAAGTTAATTTTGTAATTATTTATGGTCAAAAACAACAATATTGCAGAGTAGTCAACAGTTTGTGCTTGCCACAACACACACACACACACCCATACGTTACAGACGCCTTCTAAAATATTATGGATACATAAATACAGCTCCCCGCACGTACTGTGTGTGTTTGTTGGGTTTGTGTACGTGTGTGTGGGGGTGGGGGTGCGCCCATTAATCGTGGGCTCATTGTTTGCTGTTGTTGCTGTCACGTTGTGCATTTCATGGTTTAATGACCAATGTTAATTGCCTTGTAATTGCATGCAATCGCAATGTAAATCAACGTGCTATGATTGTTATCGAGGTTATCGATTGCTTTTTCCATGTAATTTTGATTGAAAATACTCATTTATGCGGCACATGCAACGCAAACATTTGTGACAAGCCACCTTAATTCAAAATGTCGGCCCAGTTGTTGTTTCTCATTTTTTTTAATATTTGTGTTTTTAATTTTGTGCACGGACAGCTTTCTTTTGTAGTGTCGTATCTGGTGTCCTAGGTTAGAGGGATCGCAATTTTGACTGTCATCTCAATTCCCCACTTAACGGCAATTTTATTATTGCTATGTTGTTGCTTGTTTCTGTGCGGTTTTTGTCTAAATGCTCTTTGCTCTATTCCTAGTTGTTTTTGCGCTCCACTGCTGTGGTCCACTGCCCTAGCTGTGTGTGTGTGTGTGTGTGTGTTTGTGTGTGTGCGTGTGTGGTTGTCTGTTGCGCTTTCATTAAGCGTCACTCGTCTATGGCTCCCCATGCGCACATTTGTGAGCTGCAAAGCCACAGGCTCTCAAGTAGGCAAACTGTAGTTGAAGTTGCTGGTGCTCCTGGCTCCTGGCTGCTGTCTCTGGCATTGCCATTGCCGCTCTTGTTGTCGCCATTGTCGTACTGTCATTTCCGCTTCCTCAGTTTGGCTGCCTGAGTTGAGTTCAGTTCGGTTGAGTTGAGTTGAGTTCATGGTGCGTTTTGTTGTCGCTGTTGTTGTTGCTGCTGCTGGGTTGCTGTGATATATGTTTACCCGAGAGTACAATTAAAAAATACATTTTGCTATTGTTGTCATCGTCATCGTCGTCAGCGTCAGCGTCGCATGACAAGCCAAAGATGCCGCAAATAGCAAAACCACAGCAACCGCAAACCACAAGCAACAACATCAACAACTACAACAACAATAATAATAGCCGCATATACAAATATACACACACCCGTACATATATATATATATATATATATATATATATATTTGTACAGCAGCAGCAACAAGCGTGGGCAACAATAACTGAAATAATAATAACGCCCCAACAAAAAGCGCCGCCTGGGCAGCAGGAGCAGGACTCGTGACTGGTATCAGTTTTGTTGCTGCTAATGGCCTCGTTCTTCGATAAGTCAACTGTTCGCTCCACTTTCTTTCTCGCCCCAAAGACAATAACGATCAATTAACACAGCAGCGACAATGCCACCTTCCCCCTTTTTTCAGCGCCCTTTCGGCTGGCTGTTGCAATTGAGCTGTATGTGCAACAGACAGCAGTGGCAACAACAAAGTCGGGGACGGACGATGGCAAAAGGCATTGTGAACCAAAGATAAAGATACAAAAATGGAGTTAAAGTTTAAGTTGGGTGGGAGCATCGCCCACGTACAACGCGGCGTATGCGCAACGTGAAATTTTAAATGAACTGCAGCTGAGCTGACCCCATGGCAGGACTTTTGACTTTGGTGCCGCAGTAGCTGCGGCTGCTGTTGCTGGTGCATTAAATGCCTGCCTCGCTATGGCACCACTCACAAAAAGTCAAATGTGAGCACGGCCAACCGCAAAAAGTGGGAGGTGAACGGGTGAACGGGTGCAAAATGTCAACAAAAGGCCTGCAAATTGTACGCTCTGTGCATGCCATGTGTGTGCGTGGGTACGTGTGTGTATGTGTGTGTGTGTGTGTGTGTGTGTGTGTGTGTGTGTGTATGCACATGTCCTGCATAAATGCTGACCACAAAATGATGCCGCATTATATAACAAAAAGAAGGGAGGAATGGTTTTTGCGTGAAACAAGCTAAGCCTAAGCCCAAAAACTGGCGCCTGTTTGTGCTTGTGGCCACAGCCGAGCGTCTGTGTGTGCGTGTGTATGCGTATGTGTGGGAGTGTGTGTGTTGGCTGCCCATTTGCTATTTTTTTCCGGTTGCTTCTGCAGTGGCTGTTGACAATTGAATTGAATTTGGCAGCAGTTGTGGCAATGCCACGCCCACATGCCAGACGCATAAAGCATATTTCAGCATGCAAAACCCAAATACCCAAAACCAAAAACAAATCAAATACCAAAAGCGCATTCGCTGCCTGCCAGCTGTGTGCGACAGAGTGAGAGAGAAAGAGAGAGAGAGAGAGGGAGACAGAGAGAGGGGGCAGCTGCTAGCACCTAGTGTCAGGCCTTAGCTCCGGCTTTAGCTGGCGACCATATGCCTGGCCATATCCTGTGCAACTTGCGATCAAAAGTTGCAAAAATATTCGCACGTTTGCTCCAAAACAAAGCCAATATGAGCTGCAGAAAGTGCAGTGGGAGGAGGTTAGGGAAGGTAGGGGTATCCAAAACGTGGACAACTGCCAGGGCTGGCAACATGTGTGCGTGCTTTATGACGTCGGAGTTCGGCTTTGCTCATATTTCTTGCCATAAATTCTTGCCACATATATATATATATATATATATATATATATATACATATATATATATATATATATATATATGTATGGGACAGATGGCCATCCTTTTGGGCATTAGTTTACGAAATTCCCCTGGCCACACCCACGGTCCACAATGCGTGTGTCTATTTGCCAGTATAGCCAAGAGAAGGAAGTTCTGCCAGGCAACCGCATAAAATCGAGCACTAAATTTTATGGTAATTATAAACTTTATTTCACAAAAATATTCGCCAGTACTGAAAGTTGCTGCGCTCGTTTATTGTTTCGCCAAAAAACTTTACTCCATGGAGTAAGTTGAGAAAATGCATGTGGCTTTAATTTGGCCAACAGTTTTCCACGGACAAAGAATCAACGCACTAATTAATGAAATGTTTTTCATTATGAGATTTTACCGTCTAGTGTTACTGTATAAATTATGTTTTTTACTCGCTTTGTTGGTTTCTGCTGTTACAGTGCAAATTTAAGGATTGCAGGGACTTTAATATAAGCTTAATTGTCATTTAATTAATTATTGACTTAATGGCTTTTCGCTGCGTCATTACTTGGTTTGTGAAATTGATGTGGAAAATCATGTTTTTTGTGTATTGGAGCATAAATTGTTAAGAAGGCCAAGTGAGGCAAAAACTATATTCAATTATACGTATAATCTTCGCTCATTTAATTGTTTGTATAAGGGCATTAATATACACTTTAATTACCTTTTATATATGTTTTTATATGTTTATCTGCATTTTTTTTAATTGATATTGAGAATCTCTGGTTTTTTATTCGAAATAACATAAAACAACCTAAGAACTATTACAATTTCAATTATTTTTACTGCCATGCGCAAAAATTTGATTTCGGCTTAACACAATTGCAAGAGTAAAAAAAACGCTTTATGAAATGTTATAAATTTCATTATACAATATAAATCGGCAGCGACAAATGAAATATTTAATTAGCCCAATTATTGAAATATCGAAACGAGCATAAAGAATTAATGTCCGAATGGAGCGATGCACGAAAAATTTAAAAGCAAACCAACTACGATTTAAAAAACAGAGAACGCATTCGACCAACTATGGCTAGGCGTGACGAGGGAGGATAAAAAAGGGGAGAGTGGTGGAGGGTGGTGGCTGCTATTGAGCTGAAATGACAGCCGCCATTGCAAATTGAAAGCAGCAGGCAAGTGAGCCTTGTTTAGACTGCGCGCCATGGCAATTGCACACGAGCCACGGCAGCTGGGAATAAAAACAGTAACAGCGGGGCAAAGCAACCAGAGGGCGCAAGGTGTGTATGTGTGTGTGTTGTGCGACTGAGTGTGTATATGTATTTGTGTAAGGCAGGACACGTTGGGAGCACGGCCAGGGGGGCTGCTCGCAGGAGTCGTAATTAGAGCGTAAAAACCAGAGCGTACGAAAAACCAAATGCGCTCGGGCAGCTACTACTATTTTTTTTTCATTTTTTTTTTTTTGCTTCACGGCTGCATTGTGTATGGATATGCGTGTGTATGTGTGTGAGTGTGTGCAAGTGCTTTATGCGAAAAGAAAAATAGATAGCTAGCGAAAAACTAGAAAAGCTAAAGCAAACGAAGCGAAGTGCTGTCCCCCACTGACACATATATGATTATTTCCGAAAGGTGACAGCTATAAAAAAGGGCAGACAAACAGCCGTACGTAGATGGACCCCGCCCAGCGTTATGCACCATGTCTCCTCCCTCGCAAACACACTCACACACACACACACACTGACACACGCCCCCGCACACAAAGTAGATGGCAAGACAAAAGCGTAGACAACACTGTTGCTCTTTTCAGCCACGCCTTCGCGACTATAAAATTGAGCTAGGCAGCTCGCCCGCCCCCATTTGGGGTGTGCCACATGGCGACACCTTTTTAATTTCATTCAGCGCAACGGCATTTCTCTCTCCCCAGCGTTTCTCTAGTTCTTCTTCTACTTAATTTTTTTGTGTTTATGACTTGCGGGCTTTGTTTATCCTACGGCACTTTAATATTTTTCTGCGCAATTTTTTCTTTTGGTTTATTTTCTTTGCACACAAAATTAATTAACAACAAATGCGAATGCAAATCCGAATGGTAATGCAAATGCAGTTTTGTGGCCACTCCTGCAGCTCATTTAATTAATATTCATCCGGCAACTTTGGCAGAAAACCCAGAAGGGGCACCCAAACTTGAGGCCCAATGGGCATTTTGCAGTGGGCGTGGCACTTGAAAACTAAACCAGCTGACTGTAAAGTGACTCTTGTGACAGTCTCGGACTTTGCCCGCGACCAGAGCATAGTAAACCAAATAAAACAAAAAACCCAAATGAAACAACAAAAAAAATTTCAAAAAATAAAAAAAAAGGAAATCAAGAACAACAAGTTGGAAACTTAAGAGTAAAAAAGTACGGAGAAAAACGCAGCGTTCAAGGAAGTAATTATGGTTTATCCAAAGGGACAGATACAACAAGAACAACAATGAGAGCAGCACAAAAAAAAATGTAAAAGGAGAATGAGAAGACGATTCATAACATCAAACTTCAACTTTACGTGTAAATGAGAAAAACTAAATTAGAAAAGGGGCACGCCAGGGAAATGCGACAGAGACGAATGAACGAAGTCAACGCAGATTGGACAGAACGGGCTGCATAAAGTGCACTAAGTGAATGGACGGACAAAATAATTCTCTTTATAAGTTGCGCTGAAAACAAACCAAAAACAACAACAACTGGCTGATAAAGTGAAACGAGCGAAATTATAAAAAAAAAAAAAAAAAAAAAAAAGGAAAAACACAAGTTAACAAAACGAGACGGACGATACTCAGTAACAGACGCCAGAAGATAGTGGAGGATATTAACTAATACTTCCCTTACTGTTTTTTTGCTGCTTAAAAACAGCTGCTGCTGCTGGGGAAACCAACAATCGGCCCCAACATTTTTTATGCCCGCCGCACTGCAAATGACATAATGCAAAAATAAATAAACAAATAAGTAAAAGAGAAAAAATCCTTTTTTTTCTTGGATGACACTGCTGCAGTGCCAACAGGAGGTCGGACCTCCTCCCAATCCCGTCCTTAGGAACTGCATCTCACAGCATTTCTTGCTGCCACTTGCGCTGAGTTTATCTAGCCATTTATTGTGTGGCAAGTGCAGTTCCTTGTTCTTGACTCGAGTTCTATTTGGTTTTTGTTTTTTTTTTTGTTGTTGCTTGCTTTTTTATTTTGGCCGCTCAATTTTACCACGACTTGAATTTGAAGCGTAGCTGCCGCCGCTGCTGTTGCTGTTGGCCATAAAGTTGTGCAAATAAATTGCAATGCAGTCGAAAACGGCAAGAAACAAATGTTGTTGCGCCAAAGCCGCGACGCGAAATTGATGGGGAATTGATTTGAAAGCAAATACATAAATGGAGCAGAGCCACCAAGAAGCCACCGAAAACAGGCAGCGCATAAATCTTTGGGGAGCACCACACTGAGAAATTGGCTAGAAATTGTGCTTGTGGCAGAAATTGAGAAATTGGGCAGGGAAATGTGATTGGCGAAAATGTTGGACAGAGGGGAAGGGAGGGTGAAAGGGGACTGTTCTGCGGTGCGGTAGAAATGCCAAATGTGAAATACGAAAGCGAAATGCGTTTGTTGTGTCTTTGCACGAAAGTTGAAAAGCTGAGCTCAGTTGAGAAATCATCGCGTATTGATGTATTCGAACAATTTGGCTTTGTTGTTGATTACTTTAACGACTGATTAGGTGCCGAAATATACAGAAACATGTTCTGAATATCAATGAGATAGAAAGAAACTTTGCCACAGCTCAAATTGAATGTACATGAGTAGCTTGAAGATAATTTTATTGATTGATTTAATGGTTTTACTTGGATTTATTTTGTTGTTCTTTTAGATTGTTGGGGATTTCAGCACCAGAGCCATGCCAGGTGGGCTGTGTCTATTACTGAAGATTTCTTAGGAAAATTTCCCTTTAATAATATAATTTATAAGCTGCAGTTTGTTGGCAAAACTATTCAGCTAACTTTGGCATATCATAAGCTTCTTTGTTATCAATACAATTGAATATTACAGCATTTATGTGCTAGCTTAAAATTGAAGACATTCTATTCTTATGCTCAGTTATGTGAACGTTGCCTTGGCTCGATTAGCAACTCAGACACAACTCAACGAATTCATGTACTTTGTATTCTTGCATCTTATATGCAAACCAGTTGGGTTCATAAATCATGGAATTTACATGTCTTCTGACATTTTTTTAGTACTTTTCTATATGTACATATATACATTTTTGCATATCATTTTCATAATAATGCCGTTGCTTTCGGTTGCTGTATAAACTCGACAAACAGCTTTTATGCTCAATACACAATTTCAGTTCTCATCACTTGAATTTGCGCTGAAGGAGCTCAACAATTTCCTTCGAGTCAAAAATGCACGGCAATAATTCAACTCAATGTGCTTCCACATACACTAATACATACTCAGGCATGCTTTTACATATACTCTTTCACACATTGAATGGGTTGTGTGTGTGTATGTGTGTGTGTGTGTGTGTGTATGTGTGTTGGAATGTTAAATAAACGTTCGCATTCACTTACCGATTCAATGGCCTTCTCCAGGCGAAAGATCTCCTCCTGCAGCAGGTGCAGGGTACCCGTCTTGCCGCGATGACGTGCAAATGCAGCGGCACAGGCACTGTGTATGCTGTTCACCCAGTTCTCCAGCTCCACCTGTGCAGAAAGAGGGGGAGAGAGAGAAAGGAAAAGATTGTTGTAGTCATAACCAATTGCAATTTGACGTGGTTCCCCAGCGCCAAACGTCGACTATGATGTTGTCACTGTTGTTGTTATTGTTGTCGTTGTTGTCGTTGTTGTCGTTGTTGCTTGCTGACTATCAGTTATGCAAATTTAATGACAAATCACTGAGGCGACCAGGCAAAACGTCAGCCAGCGAGTCAGTCAGTTAGTATGGTTCAGGTTCGGGTTCGGATTTGGTTTCTGGTTTGGGGCCAGGTGAGCAGATGAGCAGCGTATGCCTTCGAGACATGTAACAGTTTAGGCACAAGGACCGGCCCAGGCAGCCAGCCAACAACGATTGGTTCAAGGCAATCTGGCAGTCCTGGCTGTCGCAGTCTAACCTCAATCGCACTTAAAGCCTGGCGATTTGCATTTCAGCCATTTGCGGGCTGCATCAGTTAACGCCTTCGAGTCTTAAACTGTCACTGTGTGTGTATATTTGTGTGTGTGTGTGTCTGTGTTTGTGCTGGTGTGTGGCACACATTTTGCATGGCGCTTGCGACTTAGGTCTGTGGAAAGCCCGCGAGCGCTGAACTCGACACCACTCACACAGTCACACACAGAGAGAGTGAGCGAGAGAGAGAAAGAGACAGCTGCCTGATAGATATCCTTGGTAGCCTTGCGCAAACAAGCGCTTGCTCAATGGCTCGTGTATGTCGTCCAAGTCCAAGTCTTGTTTGTCAATGTTGTCGTCGTTGCCTGCTCGGAAGCCTGGACAAGGCCAGCTTTTATGCTTAACTGCCGCTGGGCCGGGGCTGATGCCTTTTCTAATTGCAGCACGAGAGTCTTACGCTTGAAGGACTTCCGCAGCTTATAAAGTACGCCACGCATCATATATCCGGCGGCTGGCCAATGCCACCATGGCCACCATACACTTACCTGACAGGGCGCCTGGAACAGATAGGCATCGCCGAACGCAGTGCTCAGACAGAATATATAATCGCGCTTGGGATGCTCCGGTATCGGCTGCATAATTGCGCCGTCCACAATAATTAAATGCTTGGGAGCCGCTTCGACGCTGCGACCCTCGCGCGAGTCGCACGGATAGAAGAGCAGAGTGGTGCCCTTAAGGCACACCCAATAGCCCTTCCAGCCACGTTTGCGAGCCAGTTCGATTTGATGCTTCTTACGTAGTAACCATTTCTTTACCGATAGAAAGCTGAAAGCGCAAAAAATAAAATCAAATGTTGTTAAATAACCTAATACCTAACAACTTGCCAAGCAAGCAATTGCGTCCAAAGCTGGCAGATATCATTTACAGCGTACAGTTTTACTGTTATACAAGAAAGAGTAAATTGTCTAAGGGATATCGAAGATTTAATACCCTGGATATGAATTATCTTGAAATGCCAAGCAGTTTTCATAAGAAATCTAATACCCATGGCAACTATCTGATATAGGGGTTCAATCCGAAAAGACATCAGCTTGAAAAGCGAGACACTGTTTAGCATAAAAGCAGATAGAAAGTCAAACATGGCTTTAAAAACTTTGCTTGTCATCACTAAAAAGAATATAAGATATATTTTAATTTTTACAAATTAAAGCATAATAAATTTCATGACACACTAATAATACCCTGTTCAATGCTAAAGTTAATTGAAAAACAATGTTATTGTGTAATAATACTTAAGCTGTTTCTAACGGTCACCTTTCATAACCAGTTCACAACTATGAGGATAATAGAAAATACATCTATGTTTAAGTTGATTTCATAATGTCCATTCGAGTATTATAAATGAAATCTGATCGAAGCTTTCATTGAAGTTATAAAATTAAGGAATTTGTAGTCGAGTATCAGAATGTAATTAAAATGTGACCATATAGAATTTATATAATAAAAGCTAAAGTAGTTAACGTTCATTGGCTTAGGGGTAATACTAAACGTACAAGCTGGTGCTGTGTGTCCTTAAAGAGCTTGTCTCCTATTACATTCAACCACTTTGCTGTTAGCTCCTTTCTCTTTTCTTTCTTGGCTTTTTATAATCTCTAAGGCTTTGCAGGATGGGGCACACTTCATCATAGGGCTAGGGCGGGAGTGTGGAATGCGCTTTACCGTAATCGCTGTAAATGATATGCCAAGCGTCAGGCCATTTGCTACTTTATTTATGATTAGCTGTTGTTGCGGCGCACACGTGCCACTCAACTGGCAGCAGTAGAAGCAGCAGCTGGTATGCCTCAGGGAATACTTTCGTGCCACTGATTACAGCTAGTTTGGGTTGAGATTAGCTTACCCAGCTTTACGCACAGCGCCCGTGCAATTGAAGGAGGATGCAGCGGTGCCAGTGGACTTTGCTTTATATGGTGACGCCATGACACTTTCGCCATCATCTTCATCCGAAACGGCAGTAGTTAGGCTCATTCGATCATCGTCCGAGATCTGTAATAAGGCAAAAGAATTCTGTTATAAAGTATTCGATTTAAGCGGAAATATATATGTATATTCAGAGTAGTTCTTGTTGTTGCTGGCAACGATAAAATTAAATAAGTCTGAGAGATAATAATTGAAATAATTAAGTCATAATTAGCAGTGCCAATCAGGCAGGCCCAGCACACACACACACACACACGCAAGTCAACCCGATACGTATCGCAACGAGTCGAAGAATCGGCCCCGTAAGCCATTTGAAACCAATAATGGTTGACTGGCTCCTTGTTGTTGTCGTGTTGTTGCTGTCGCTGTTGCCGTTGTCACTGCCGACAGCAACATTTGTTACGTATGTCGTCGATAAAGCAATTTGTCTTCTCTCGCCTGCATTTTTAGTGAAGTTGGCAACATGGGAGCAAAAGCGAATTGCGAGACAAGGGGCGAACGGGCGACGGATGGACAACAATTGACAACAACGAAACGGCTCAGAAAACGAATCGAAACGAAATAGCAGCGGCAGAAGCAGCAGCAGCAGCAGCAGCTGCGGGGGGGTGTGAACGGAAAGGGAGTGGAAAGTAAAGGCCATGGCAAACAGTTACTTGGCCATGTTATCGAAGCAAGTTGGCTGGCTGGCTGACTGGCTAGCGAGCATTCCATCAAAAGCCGGGTCGAGAACGACTGCTCTGCCCAGGCCATCCTCCGACTTCCTTCCGTTCTCACCACACAGAGCCCAGTGCGCCAATTTTGCTTTCGCAACAGGAAAACAGACAAGGCTGGCGGCGCGCAGAGGGGTTTGCTGGCTGCTCCGTGTGGGAATCAAGTTGGGGCAACGACGCTGCCGCTGCCGCTGCCACTGCCACTGCTGAGGCTGTGGTGCGCGCGCGCTACGTGTCCCGCGTGGCAATAAAAATTGGTTTGCCCATTCATTCGTTTCAATTGGGTGGTGCGACGTACTGTGGGCCCCAGCTAACCGTCACCCTTGCCACGCCCACAATGTCGCTCACTTGCTGTTCATGCCATTTTTATTTGAGTTCCCAAGGAAATCAATTTACAATGTGTTTATTCGTTTCGTCTTCGCTTCCTGCTGCCGCTCTGGACGGAGCGGCAGGGACAGGGATGGAATGGGACTTCAGTGAACGACAGACCCGTCAATTCCTTGGCCCCATTTCTTGGCTTTAGTTACTAAGATACACACACACACACACACACACACACAGAGCCACACACCGCCCCAACTCCCTTAACGCCCACAGGTTCGACCGCCTCTTTTACGTTTTTGGCAATTTTCAAACATTTTTGCTCATATGCATGTTTTACAAGTTATTTATTTGACTGGCCGACGCGTCGGGAGGTTGGGGCGGCAAATGGGCAACTGTCAAGTGGCATGTTCGCTTGTGTTTGCACAGCTGCCACGCCCCAATGCTCAGCAGTCGTTCGCCCTTTTTGCAGCAAAGTCATGTGTGCTTAACCCACAAGTGACGTCGTCGCCGCTTGTCGTTGGCCAAGTTTAATCAAATTTTATATTAATCGAAGGAGTGCAAAGGCATGCAAATACCCAAACGTGCGCTGGCTGAGTGAGTGCCGCCTCCGCTCTGGCAACATAAATATTTTCTGACTCGAAATTGCCAAAAAAAAAAAAGAAGATATATATATATAAAAAGGGAAACCCAACAGAAGCACATCAAAGCGGCACCTTTTGTGGCACGGGGTGTCGCGGGGGCGGATGCGGGGCGCGAAAGCAACTCCAACGAATCGAATTGAGGTGCATCGCTTGTAGCTCTGATTAATTGGGACTGCTGTATATATGTATATATAAACATATATGTGTATATATAATGGAATCGGGCGGGCGGACGGGCATAGAACCTTTTGAAAGCTTCAATAAGCATTGTGCAGCATTGAGAGCTGTTTTTTTTCTCAAGAAATTTTATAACACTGTCGGTATTGAAGGTGAAGTTCCTTATAAATTCTCTGCACTTAATTAATTTTTAAACCTGCATTTTTTTATTACATTCTTATGACTTTTTTACTGAAACATGTCGATTAAATATTTTGCAGATTTTTTTTGTTTTAAACATTTTCACTCTCTCAGCTGTCAGTTTGCGTCGAGCGCTGAGCTTTCTTTCTTCTCTTTTCTTTCTGCTGACTTAATTAATTTTCAACATTTTCATGCAATTTTATCAACTGTTATACCTTTTTTAATTAATTATGCCAATTAAAAAGCTTTCATTTCTCGTTTCTACACTCGCCGCTAAAAGTTTACGTACATTTTTGATTTTTGTGTAATTTTGACAACATTAATTTACAACATTTTCACCAGCAAAGCTTTCATTTTAAATAGCCAGCGAGTGGCCTCAATCATTTTGAGGCTTCAATATTGAAAACTTCAAAAACACTCAAAAAGCACTCACCCACTTCCCTAGTGCCAGCCCCGCACCACCGCACCGCATCACACCGCACCACCGTCCTGCCGCACCGTCGCACCTGACAACATTTATAGCGTCAAATGAAATAGTTTCCGCTTGCTCAATGAAGTTTTCCATGAAATCATCAAGCCGAGCGGAAGCTGTCGAGCGGAACTGTTGCAAGCAGGCAACGGCAGCGGCAGCAACCCTGCAGGGCAACACTGGCAGCCCTGGCAACGAGGTGTGCTCAACAAATAAGTCAGCAGTCAGCAGCAGAACTTTTGGCACCCAATTGTAGACAATAAGCAAAGGGCAAATTTAGTTTTTTGTCGAGCTGCTTTTAAGATACCTATGTATCTATATTTCTATGCTATAGACTCTATTGCGTTACTGGACAAAAGTCACTTCATCAGATGCTGTTTTGTGCTGTGTTGAGCAACAACAGAACATAACACTCGGAACACAAACGACGCTAATGTAATGGAAAACCCTTTAGAAAGCTGCCAGAGTGGCTGGCAAAAAGGACACAACTCGGGGAATTAACGAGTTTTGTACCTTTTACAACAGATTACTGTGCATCTACAATTGTGTATTATGTATAGCGCGCTGGTGTGTATGTGTGTGTGTGTGTGTGTGTGTATGGGTGACAAACAATGGCATGACAAAACCTAACCGTAACCGAAACTCCGAAAGCGGCAACATCAAATCTCGACGTCGACTGATTGGCCGCCTGGCGAACGGTTACAATTTGTGCAGACCCAAAGAGTTTGTCAAATGATTCATGAATTTTTAATTGATATGACCCGGGCCGGTCCGGGTCGGGCCGGGCCGTGCCGTTCTGGGCCAAAGCGGAGCGGCGTCCGCCCATTGCTAAAGTGTTGTCGAATTTCATCAGCAGTTTGGGACACTGGCCGACAATGGGTTGTGGATTGTGTCTGCCAACTCACATGGGTAAGCCTAAATGGGCAGCCCGAAACACGCACACACACAAAAGATTAAATGGCTATAGTCCTGTCCGGGGCAGGTTGCCCGCCTATGCCCCGCACCTGATTACTTCGGCCTAATATGCCATATCTCAGCATCAGTGCAAAATCAAAATTCAATTTACGCACAGGCTCAGGCTCAAATACACACGCACGCAGCTAGTGACAGACACGCCCACTTAGCTGGCACACCCTTATCCAAGCCCGGACAGGTGACTGCCAGCCAGCCAGTCAGGCAGTCAGTTGGGGCGCCTGTCGAGCTGCGTTTTCTAATCAAGAATTGATTGTGATCCCTCGATGCGGCTGTCGTTCACGTTTCATCCATAATTATCAATGACTTTTGAATGTCAAATGTGAGAGTTGCTGCCTGCCTGCCTGTCTGTCTGCCATTGGCACCTACATATAGCACAAACCCAACCTTATCACTGTCAACACCTATCCCCAACCAAACACCAAAACAGCAGCTCTGTCCCAAAAACGGAAAAATCATTTCATTTGTCGCTGTCGCTGTCAAAAATTACAATATTTGATAGAGTGTTTATATGCACGACGATGTTGTCGTTGTCGTATCGTGACGCTTCCTAGCAACCAAATCTCACACATTCGCACAATTTCATACGTGTAAGCAAACATTTGCCAGCTGTCAGCGAAAGAGCCGAAAATAAAAACAGAAGAAACTGCAAATTCGTGGCACGTTTGCCAAACGCTGTGCTTAAGTGAGCCATTAAATTTAAGTCCTGTAGCCAGAAATTGATTCAAAATGAAAAATCTGCAGCGCAGTGCAAGCCACTTTTCCCGGCCCCACCCACGCCAATTTTCTTAAGTTTAGTTTTCCTTTTGGCAACATCTTAGTCGCAAATGAAGCTGTCTTAGCAGCTGCCGTGGCAGCCATTCAAATTCCTGTGCACTGTGCAGCGAGCAAAGCGAAAGCAAAAGCAATTTGGCATTAGCTCTAAGATGGTATTTGGGATTTTGGCAATGATTAAGACGCAAATACTAAGCCAGAAAGGACTAAGAAGAGACGAGCAGCGAACTGGGCGCCGTGTAGATAGCTGCCTTGTCATTCGCATTTGATTAAATTTGTGCACTGAGCGATGCTCAGTATTAATTGACTTGAGGGAAAGGAGCAGTCGAACAGTTATTTTAGCAACTGATCAATCAAAACTAACAAGGGTTTCGCATGAGAAAAAGTTACACACAGTACACCTGAGTTAAGCTAAAATGTTAGCTTTAAATAGTACTTAATATAGTCTAAAATGCTATCAACGAGCTGTTTCACTTCTTACATGTTTGTCAACACCTATGTATGTCGTATGTTTGTCTTTTCCTCATTACACTCTATTTTTAATTCACTGACTTGATCCACAAAGTCGACAGCAAACCGCAAAACAAGTTCGCATTTCCTTTTGCATTAAACTTTATTCAATTGAAAATCATGGACTGCAGCAAGAACAAGTTTAACTTTAGTTTGGAAGCCTTTTCTGGAGAAGAGTCAGCTTTTATCAGGATTCAATGTGCTGTTGATCTGGCAATTAATTAATATGCAGCGCCTTTTGCCAGCTATCAGTTATTCAACTAATGCCCCATTCAAACTCAGTCATTTGTGTATCCTTGTACGTGTGCACTAGCTTATGTTTGTGTCTGTCTGTGTGTGTGTGTATGTGTGTGCACACTTGTGTTTTGTGTTTTGTTTGGTGTTGTTGGTGGGTGTGGGTGCGTTTTTTTTTTTTTTTTTTTTTTTTGCCATCATCATCCTTTGCTGTTGGTCAAGTAGAGCCGTGTGAGCTGCACCGTTGCAAATGGTTACATAGTTGCCATAGATATAAGCGACAAGATACCAGAAACCAGATACAAGATACAAGTGCCATAGAGCTGCACATTTGAAACGCATGAATGCAGCACTCATAGATTATGCCACGCCCATTGGCCAAGTCCACAAAGTACATATGCTACAAATAGCCTTTATCACTTTGCCACTGTGATTCATGTGAATTCCAATCAATGCCATTCATTATCCAAAAACTAAATACGAACAGTAAATGAAAATGCTCCCCGAACCGAACCATACCGCACCGCACCACTCCGCACCGCATTCCCTGTTCGGTTCAGTGCGTGTGTATGTGTGTGTGTGTGTGCGTGTTTGTGTGTGCTGTGTTAAGAGCTTTTTCGGCTGGGGCTAATGCTTTAATTTATTGCCTGCCTCCTTTGTGAACACAGGCAGGAGTCGGAGCCGTAGCTGCCTTGCAGGAGCTCGAGCGTGAAAAGGATGCTTTTGGCTTTGATCAACGTTTTGTTAGGCAACCAAAATGAATTTGTAGCAGACAGACAAACGGACAGCAGCCGACAACGGCAACGTTGCGACAATACATTTAAGTCATTTGGTGGTAGCGACAAAGAGACATCGACCAGCGGGGCGACCGGCGAAGAGGATTGTGTATGCCCAGGACTCGTTGTGACAGGATTTTCAAGCAAAGCTCAACATTTAAGAAGCAGGCAGCAAAATTGCCCAAGAATTGCTCATAAAACCTATTTATCAATTTAATGAAATATATGCTAAAATATTAGTTAAAAAAATTATCGTATTTTTACAAATATATTATTTATGTGAAATATGTTATAGGCAAATTGTATAATGGTAACTAGAATATATATAGATATGTATTGAATTTGTATTTGGAATTGGAATGTATATTTAATTGGTTTTAAGTTAAAAAATCTTTGAACTCTAGAATAAGCTCAAATACCTTTTATATGAATTGAAGTGTAAAAGAGTTTAAAATGTTCTCAATTAGATTTTGTTTTGCTTGGATTTAGTTTACCTTGCGAAGGAACATTTCGTTGCACTGCTTGGCGGTGCTGCGCCAGTGTCGATGGCGATAACGCGAGTTGCCCAGCTTGAGGGTGCCCTGGAGATCGGCAGCCTCCTCGACGACACGCCTGATGCACTGATAGCGCAGTCGATTGCAGCGATGTATTGGCTGCAGTGCGACCAGACCATGCTCTGGCTCCGATTCGGCGCCCGAACGCACTTGATCCTCGTCGTCGTCGACCCAGGCGCTGAGTACACCCTCCACAAAATTGTAGAGCATCTGGATGTTGGCCTGCATGGGCGCCGAGCCCGACGGCACCTGCTCCGTCTTGATGAGCTTGCGATTCTGGCACACCTCACGCAGCAGATTCTCGCCAAAGTGAACGGTCTTGTGCCGGCGTCGACGCGAATTGAGCGAGGCGGCCGAAGCGGACTTCATCAGTTTGCCGTTGCCGTTGAGAGCGTGATGGAGATGTAACGGTGTCGGCTGCACCGGCTCCAGCCAGCCCAGATTGGTGGCCATGCCGCAGCTGGAGGCAGTCGAGTCGCCGCGCTGCAACGTGTTCGGCTGCGAATTGCTGCGATAGTGTTGCGCGTGGCGCGTGGGCGAGGCAGGCGGCAAAAAGGGCAGCTGTTGCTGCTGCTGCGGTTCCAGTTCAAGCGGCGCCGGCTCAATATCGTCCAGTGTGGCCGGCGGCTGGGCGAGTGAGGTGCGCAGCCGATTAAAGTCGGCGGCACAGCGAGGCAGTGAGTTGCACTTGGCGGCATTGAGGCATTTGCGATTCTGGCAGCTGAGCAGCGGCGCGCACGAACGGCACTCGTGGCAGATGACCAGACGGCGCTCCGGTATTGGCGCCGCAGCAACTGCGGCCGGTGGTGGTGGTGGCGTGGCCGTTGTTGAGGGCGTGGTGGCATCGGAGCCACCGACCAAATGCGCGGGCACCGCATGCAATTGCACCTGGGCCAGTTGCTGGTGGCGCGCCAGGTTGACGGAACTGGCCGAGGAGGTGAGACAGCGTCGACGCTGACACTCCTGGTAGCGGCAGTGTGGATCTGTGCAAATGGGCAGCAGCGGGCAGGCGGGATCCGTGCAGGGCGATGGCGAACGCGAGCGTGGCGCACGCTCCGCACTCGAGGATTTGCGCTTGCTGCCGCTGCTGGCACGCTGAGCGGACATGTCGGTTACGGTGGCGGAACGTTGCGTCTGATGGCGGCGCGAACGTTCGCGCTTGGACTTGTGCGAGGAGCTGGCGGCGGCTTCCCTGGGCGGCGTCACCTTGGGCACATACTGATAGCGTTCCTTGTGCGGCTTGGCATACAGGCGCTCCAATCGCTCTAGCTGTGCGCTGGAGCTGCCCGACGGCGCTGCGCTGCTAACCACCTCGCTGGCCGAATGGCGCAGGCGACGCTCCCGCGAGCGTTCCTCGCGACGTCGCTGCTCCTGGCAGAGCTGAGTGTGAGTGGCCGCCACGGGCACATCATAGCCGCTGGGCACCGTCGTCGCTGGCGCCGGCTGTTTGCCCAGCGACTGCAGCTTATGCAGCGGATACGCGATCCAGTCGAGCGTTGGCAGCTGCTGCTGTTGCAGCTGCTCCTCGTCGCTGTGGCCCAGCGAGTGACGTTTGCGCTGCAGCGTTGCATGCTCCGTGGCTGCCTGATCCTCCTGCGAGTTGGAGCGTGGCGCGGCGCCGCTGCTGCCGTTGCGGCGATGATGCGGCCGACGCGAGGGCTTGCTGCCGGCGCTCGCCTGCATCTTGGTCAGCCACTCGACTATGTCGGTCTTCAGCAGCGAGACCTCGCACGGACCGGAGCTCTGGCGCGATAGGGGCTTCTTGAGCAGCTCCGCCAGAGCCTTGGCATAGGCCGAACTGACCGGTTTCTCCGATGGGGTCTGACGCTCGCGCTGACGCGGCAAATGCTCTAGCAGCCAGTCGGGCAGTTCATCCTTGAGCACGGTTATCTCGCTGGGACCGGAGGCGGTGCGCGCCGGTGCCTGTTGCTGCTGCTGCTGCTGGGCGGCGCTGCTCTTTTGCAGTTTCAGCCATTCGATGGTCTCTTCGCGCACTTGGCCGCCCTCGGCGGATCGGGCGGAATGACGCTGCTGCGCCTTGCGATCGAACCACTCCAGCTGCGGCTCTGGCGGTGCCTGGCGCATGGCGCTTTTCGGCATGGTCACCTCCTCGGCGCTCTTTTGGCGGCGCGGCGGCAGCTGCGGCCTCTGGTCGGGCAAGCGGACATAATGCGGCTCGGTCAGACGCACGGAGCCCTTGCGTTTGATGCATCGCTGTTCCATGGTGTCTTCGTCGCGGGCGCGAACGCGACGCGTTATCTCAAAGATGTCACCATTGATTTGATGGTAGAACTTTTCCACCTCAACGCCGCGCTCGAATTCCTCGCGCACGCTGTGCTTGCTGCTGCCATGACGCGCTGGTGGGCGTGGCGGCGCCTCTTCCAGCTGCTGGAGTTTCTTTGGCTGCTTCTCATCGTTCTCGTCCGAGCTGTGTGCGGTTAGCAGCGCACCACCGCTGCCGCCATCGACGACCCAGCTTATCGAACGCTCTCCACTCGGCGGTTGTTGTGCTTTTTGTTGTATTTGTTGTTGTGGCTGTTGTTGTTGCTGTTGCTGTTGTAACAGACGATCGAGTGAGCCGTGATGTGTTGTCTTGAGCGTTGCACCTTCGCCGAGCGACTGCAGCCGGCACTGAGCATTGCAGATACAGACGCCGGTGCGTTTCTTGCTGCCAAAGCGAAATAATTGACTCGCCAGCTGCGAGACATTTTCACCGAGGCCCAAGCCGCTGCCGCTGCCGCTGCCGCCGCCGGTGGCGGTGCCTGAGACGCCGCCGCCGCCGCCGCCGGCACCCGCATCCCTTCCCGAGGCCGTTGTTGCTGATGTCAGGCGTGCCACCGGATGTGAGACGGGTGTAATGTCGACGATCACGCAACAGCAGTGTAGCGAGAAGGATTTCTTGGGATCGGGGGCAACGCTGCTGCTGGTGCTATTGCTGCCGCCGTCGTTGGTCGCCGCGTTGTTGCTGCTGCTGTTGGCGCTGGCGCCAACGCCGACGCCAACGCTGCTGGCGCCGACTTCAAGCGATGCGTTACTGTTGTTGTTGTTGTTATTTGGTTCGATTTGTTGGCGTTGCTCGCTGTTCGGCTGATGTTGTTGTTGTTTTTGTTGTTGTTGAAGTTGTTGTATTGGGGCGGCCAGAATGAATTACAGCAACGGCGGCAACAACAACTGCAGCACCGATGGCAGCAATGACTATCTAATAAAGTGGGCGTGGCCGGGCAAATGCACTGAGGTGTCGTTGTTGTTCTAATTGCTGTTACGTTTGGTGTTGTTCCTGTTGTTGTTATTGTGCGTTTAGCGTTTGTTTTTGCTGCCATGCATGTGGATTCAGCTATCGACGCACACACACGCACTCGCACGTGCTGCACATGTATATGTGTGTGTTTATTGTTATTTATTTAGTGATTAATTAAACTAAAAGCTCATTTATATAATGCAGTCATTTATTAAACGCTTGTTGTTGTTGTTCTTGTTGTCGTTTATCGTTTTTTTTTTTTTTTTTTTTTTTTTTTTTTATATGGGTGTGTGTGGCTGGATGTGTGTAGCGCACACGTCGCACACATTTATCTATAATTAATTATTTTTACTTGTTGCGAAACGCTGAATGGCACCACGAAAAATTCGCTAAATTATATGAGTACTGAACACATTCGTTTTCGGTTTATATATTTTGTTGTTGTTGGTGTTGCTGGTGTTGTTCTTGTTTTTTTTTTTTGTCGTATTATTTATATGTTAAACTGTTTATCTGTGCGTTGTTGCGAGCGCATTGGTTGAATTTTTATATTTTTTGACTTTTATTTACAATTAATTTAATTATGTTTGCGTTTTAAATATCTGTATTTGCTTTTGTTGTTCTTTGCTCGTTTTGTTGATTTAATTAATTTTTATATTTATTTTGCATTTTCGTTTGTTGCTGTCATTAATTTGTTTAATGCATTAATTGCTGCAATTATTGAGAGTAAGCATTTTAAATGCCTTGCCAACAACAATTTTTTTTGCCTACTTTTCAGCGCCGTCGAATTCACGTTTTCACATTTATGTTATTTCTACTTTTGCGCTGTGCGACAGCCTTCAAGTTTTTTGCGCCTTTTCAGCTGCCTTTTTTCAGGGTTAGGCTTTTGTGTGCATTTCGGTTTATATATAAATATATATGTATATATAACATATTTATATATATAAATAATTTTTTTTTGGCACAAGGACACACACATTATACTAAGCACAGCCTGTTGGTGTGTGTATTTGTATTTGTAACTGTGTCTGCTGCCTTTAATTAGCATATAAAAAGGCACACAAAAAAAAAAGAAAAAAAAGAAACCGTGTTGCATGTTTTGCAAGTTTTTAAATTTCAACTTGCAGCTGGCCCAAAAAAAATACATATAAAAAAAGTTAAAAAAAAATAGAATAAATTTTATTTCAGTTTCATTATTTATTTTTTCATATTGTGCTCTTGTGTTATTTTAAAGTTTTGCAGCACAGCGGCAAAGGGGCGCGGCAGTTGTAGCGGTACAAAAAAAGTTTTTGCACAACTCTTCTTGGTGCGCAAATATTTTGTTTGTTATATTGCTAGCATAAATTTGCTGGCTATCTGCACACACCAACGCACACACATACACGCATACACACATACACACAGGAAGAGAAAGGGGCGGGAGGCGTGTAGCAAGATGTGCATATATTTATAAGCGCATACATAAATACTTTTCTGGCCTGGCTGGCGAATGCATAAATTTGCCCTGCGTCATGTATGTGCGAGGCTCCAAGTCACATCCTGTAACCCGCGCCCCCATCTCACCCTCTAGGGTGCCGTCGCCCCACTCTTGACTTGTGTTTATGCAAAGCACAACATAGCAGTTGAAAAAGCAGCCGAAGAAGCAGCACCAACAGCAGCAGCAGCAGCAGCAGCGGCGGCAGCAGCAGAAATGCGCAAAGTTTTTCGGTCTGTTGCCAAAAGTTTGCTTGTTAAGTGAAAGGATTATATGATCCACTGTTTTTTTTTTATTTTTGTTCATTCTTTTTTTTTTTTTTTTGAGGGGTAAAACTTTAAAAAAGAACTTTTCCTATTTTTATGTTATGCTTATGCCAGTTTGTTGTCAGATTGTTGTTACTACTGCATCAGCAGCTACAGTGGAAATCTTGAGAAAAGAGCAACTTGCCACAGCGCCTCGAGCTGTGTTGATAGTTTTTATAGCCTACTTCTTTTTAGTGTGTTTGGGGTCGCATCGGGTGCGGGCAAAGTTGCACTAAAAAACAAAACACAAACAGCAAGAAGACGCTACGAGTTGCGAGTCGTGAATTAGTGCGTCTTAGTTGCCTTTTAAGTTAGACCTGGCCATAGGCAGCAGGGGGGCAATACGTGCACACACGCATACATATAAAATATACACACACACACAGCCAGAGACACACGCGGTAAACTTTTGGCCAGCTTGTAGCCGTAAGATGCGAGTTGTCGATAAGTTTAAGTTGCCATGTGTTTAGTTAAGATCTCTCTCTCTCTCTCTCTCTCCCTTATACACATACACTCTGTGTGTGTGGCAAGCTCAACTAGTTGGCAACTTTGCTTGGTTGGGGCAGGGGCAGTGCTTCCCCTTCTACTTGAAAAGGTGCTCCAGCGCATTTGTTTAGCAATTTTCTCTTGATTCGCACAATAAAGTTAATTTCTGCGCCCAAAGTTTTAGTTCCTGCGCCTTGCTCCAACTCTTAAATGACATTTTTCTGTGTGTGTTTGTGTGTGTGTGTCTGCGTGTGTGTATCTAGGCAACAGTTATAAATTATTTCGATTGTTTTAGAAACAGAAAAGTTTTGACAGCTTCCTTGGCGTATATTTGGCAATAGGCAATAAGCGAAAGTTAACAATTTGGCTTAGGGATTTTTAAAATTGAATAACTAAATTATGCAGCAGCCGAGAAGATAAGCAGAGCCATAAATCTAAGTCTCTCTAAGTCCAAAGGGTACTATTTGCCGAAAGTTGTTTGCTCTTTACTTTGTCTACCAACTGTGTATGCTTGAGCTCTTATCAGTTTAAAGATTTTTAGGGGGCTGCACTTTGCTGGTGGGAGATATTTGAATGGAAATATGTATATTTAAAATTTGCGTTGAAGCTTAAATATTAACTGTTTTTAACTAGTAACAGCTACTTAAGTAATGTTTTATAACTATAATTAGTTTCTTTTAGTTCAAAGCTTGAAAATTAGACTTTACAATCGAACTTTGTGGTTCCAAAAAATAAGAATTCTTTATCTCAACTGTGTTAAACTTTTAACATATTCTTTTAATTGAAAAGCACTGCCCAACAATATTATATACTCTAAACGAAAACATGAACTCTGCACTTCTGGCAATATAAAATATTAAAACCACTTTTGACCGCAAGTAGGCAACTCCTTTTGCATACATGCATACGTACTTGCAGCACGGATAAAATGTGTACTTTTTGTGGCTTAAAGGTATATTTTAACAAGTGCTTAACAAGCGCTTGTGCTAAACGCTTAGAAGTAGGCAACAGTTTTCTGCAGCCACTCAGAATCATATAAAATTGGCTGGAAGAGTTTCGGTTGCGCTTAAAAGTGGGCAACGCTTTTTGTTTAACAGATTCCCGGAAGCATATTTTTTGAAAAAGCAGTTGGTTTTTTATTTTGCCTAGGAGGCGGCTTGAGGGATGTAAAATCCTAAAAGTATCTATTGCTTG
This sequence comes from Drosophila lacertosa, assembly GCA_004143845.1. Lineage (NCBI taxonomy): Eukaryota > Metazoa > Arthropoda > Insecta > Diptera > Drosophilidae > Drosophila > Drosophila lacertosa. The sequence goes on along the minus strand of SCDZ01000588.1, from coordinate 48,679 downwards.
TTAAAGTTGTACTGGCATAAAATGTGTTTTCTAAAAGCATGTTGTTGCCTGCTACTGCTACTGTTGTTGTTGTTGTTGCTCTTGTTGGTGTCTAGCAATTTGAAATCAACGGACTGTCTGCTAGCTGCTGGGACAAATAAATTAGATTTCCGCATAATTCGATGGGCAGCCACAGGCACTAATGAGAGCAGCCGTAGTCGAGTGTCTACGGCTGGGCAATATGCTTCAGTGTGTGTGTGCCGTTGTTGTTGTGCATTTATTTTTAGTTAAATAAATTCTAATGAATTTATCAGCATGTTTTTAATGCATTTAATGCCAGCAGACCCCAAGCATACATACAAAAATTTACACACAGGCAGTCATAAATATAAATACGTTTAATGGTAGTAAAAACAACTGTCAAGCAGCACAAATATGCCACACTAAATGTCGCTAGCTCTCACTCCCACAGCCTTATAGTCAACTCGTTCGTTCGCCTTGTCTCTTTCACTGTGTATGTGTGTGTGTAAGTGTGCTTTGGCAGGCATGACGTTGATAATATCCTTGCACATGTATGACGTTGCTAGTTGGTTATCCTTGCAGCTGCTGTTGCTGCTGCTGTCGTTACTGCAACAGCAACAGCAGGCGCTGCCTTTTCAATATGCCACAGCAATTGTTGTTGTTCTTGATGCTGCTGCTGTTGTTTCTGGGCCCATTTGCTTGTTGATATGTATTTTATTAGCCAGCCACAGCAAGCAAAAACTTTTTGTGCGTTGGCGATTTAAATTTTCGCTGCGCGTGCTAAAAATATAGGCAAACAGCAAACGGAACAATAACAAAAACAACAGTTGCCTGCCTGCCAGCCTGCCTGTGCTAGGCTGGCTGTTAGCTGTTAGCCTGGGAAACAACAACAAGCGTCAACTACAATATACGAATACAACGAAACGAAGCCTAGACTCAAATCTCAAGTCTCGAGTTTTTTTTTTGCTTTTTGTGTTTCGCATATTTTTTTCTTTCTCCCTCTCACTCTTGTGTGCTGCCTTTGCCCGCTGTTAAATGTCTCTGTTTTTGTTGTTGTTGGTATGTGTGTTAAGTGCGTTGGTATTTGCGTGTTTTTTTTTTTTTTGTGTGTTGTATTTTTGCCATTGCCCCGCACTGTTACACAGCTGTGGCATTTTTCAACACTTTTTGCGTTCAACTTGTTTTTGATATTGTGTTGTTTTCTTAGTTGTTTTTATGGAAACTTTGCAGTTGTTAATTTGCTTTTAATGGCGATTGGCCGAGCATTTTTCATTTGATTTCTGCACATAAGCACAAAAAATCAGATAGCACAAAATACACACATACAAAAAAACATACACAGGCATACGCGCATTTTTGGGCGGCTGCGTTTTTGTTCCGATTTTGCTTCATTTCTTCGTATTTTATTCTTTTTTTTTGTCCCTCTTTCTTTTTGCTTTTTGCGTTTAACTTGTGTGCTAAATTATATAGCCTGCGTCGATTTCAGAGCGCTGCGTGTGTCTGTCTCAGCCTGTTTGTGTGTTAGTATTTGTATCTGTGTCTGTGTGTGTTGCTGTTTTGTAATTTGATTTCTTTGCCGCCCGCCTCCCGCTGTGACTATGGCTGCTGCTGCTGACGCACTTTTCGCACTTGACGGCCATCAATGCGTCGCACTAAATCTAAAGCATGCTTCCAATGCATTCGCTTGATTATTATTAATGTATATTCGGTTACTGTTATGTTTGTAATTTTTTTTTTAAATTTTTCCTACGGTTTATTTTGGTTATTCGCGTGCTGGCTTCATTTGGAACCAGGCTCTGACTTTGCTTGCTTGCTTTCTGTGTTTCGCCTCTCGCTACAAACGCAAGTGCATGAAGCGCGCAAACAGCTCGCGACGACGTTCCCGTTGTGACTGATTTTCACCACGCAGCACTGGCAGCAACTAAGCGACGCTGTCGATGGCGGCGACCGTCGAGCCGAGAGAGCGCCAATCTGAGCGGCAGTTCGGAGAGCGTTGGCATCTCCTTGCACTTGCAGATTATACTCGGCAATTGACGCTCGGCGTTCGGCTCTCTGTAAGGCAGCGGCAGCGGCAGCCTCGTTAGCATTCGTTTGATTCATTGTTGTTGCTGTGCTGATGCTGCTGCTGCTGCTGCTGCTCCTTCTGCTGCTGCTCCTCGCCCCAGTTCGTGTATGTGTGTATGGGCAAGTTAATACACGCACACACGAAAGCGGGTCGCTGCTGGCTCGGTTCGGCTGGCAGCTCAAATTGTTTATAACAGTTTCGCCACATTTCGTAAATCGTCGTTGGCTGCTTCGCCTTTATTTACGTAATCAGCAAAATCAAAAAGCTTTCGCAGCATCCGTCGACACCGTTGTTCGCCGCGGCTCACACTCGCTCTTTCGCTGGCAGTCACATGAGCGCGGTGAAAAGCTGCCAACAAGCTTGCGCTCGCACTCGCGCTCTTCGATTGAACTGGCGTTAAGAGAGCGAATGCTGCTTTAGTTAACAGCCCGTTTAGCCACCTTATAAATTTTAGTCAGTTTGCGTGCGTGTGTGTGTGTGTTGAGTGTGCTTTGTGCCCAAGCATAATTTACAAATCAGACGACGTCGACAACGACAACGACGACAACGTTGTCGACGTCATCAAAACCAAAATGCAGTTATAATGCATTCAGGCAGCTTTTGGCGGGTCACAGCGAACTGGCAGTTGAAGGGACATAAAGAGGGAAGGGAACGGTTGTTAGCATTTGGGGAAAGGAGTCAAAGCACGCTTGACAGCTGCCAGAGGGCGAGGCATATCTGGAAATCTCAAAGGTGTTTAGTCAACATGAGCAACAACCACAACAGCCACAGCAGCAACGACAACAACAAGCTGAGGTTATGGTGCGGTAGGTCGGCCGCAGCTAAAATTAAATTTATTCATTGTTGTCTTTGGAGCCAGCCAACAGAAGCTGGCGAAGCAGCAGCTGAAGCTGAGGCAGCTGCTTTTTGTTGTTGCTGCTGCCGCTGCTGCTGCTGTGTGCACTTAGGATTTGGCTCTAGGGCGTATTAAAGCTTTTACAAATCGTAAGCATAATTTATTTTGTTAGTCTCTGTTACAAGTTTTCAGCAGGGCAAAGTGCGGCAACAGGAACCTAATAGAATTGTATAGCAGCAAAAGTTGTGTGTGTGTTGCACGGAGTTTAGGATTAAATTGTTAAAGATAGAGTGAGAGAGAGGGAGAGAAAGCGGTAAAACCGTGTTGTTAGTACACTTGAAATAGTTGTTCGACTAAATGGGCGCTTTATGAACATGTCACGTGGCGACAAATGAGCTGCAAGTTATGTCTGCGGCTGACTTAACTGTTATGCACACAGTTATTAAGCGTATGTGCGCTCGAAAGTGTTTATGGAGCTATCAAAACAATTGCAACTATTTGGGCGCATAAATGTAGGCAACACTTTTAGGCTGATGGCCATTTTGAAGCGGCCGCCCACAAAAGTAGGCAACAGATGCTTATAAAATTTAAGGAGCTACATTTTAACATCAAAATTGCAATTAGAAATACACAATTCTAAAGTCAAGCCAAGTTGTTTATCTCGGCTTAATTACTTACAACAATTTGGCCACAAAGGGCCCATAAAGTTAACACCTTTTTGGCAACGCCCCCCCAATGTGCATAGGTAATCACAGTCACAGTCATTCGAAAATTGGTAAAGCGCGCCCGAGTCACATGGTCTGCCACGCCCACACACATACACACATACACAAACACAACCACACAGTCACAAGAGAATTATAACACATACGCAGCATTGGCACCCAGTTTCAGTTACAGCACATAAATATTTTGCTTGCATTAAGAAAATAGCTCGAAATATGTTAATAATGAGATGGGTGCGAGGCAAGTGCGAATATTATTCATACGTATCCAAAGCTAAAGGCTTGAGGGCGTCATGCCACGAAGGAATGTCGAGGGGGAGGGGGGACTGCTTGTCAGGGAAATGCAATGCGAACGGCGAACGGCGAACAGCATCAGCACCAGCATCAGCATCTGTGGAAAATGGTATGTGTGAAAAGTGTAAAAGCAGGCAGTAAGCTGCAGAAAATCTACATAAGTCGGTCAAGGACACTGCAGAAGGCTGCGGCTGCCACCAAATTGCCTTTAAATATAATTATTTTCCTTTATGCGTCAGTGACAGGCATATACATACGTATCCCTGTGCATGTATATATATATATATGTGTGTGATTTCCAACACACACACACACACACACACACACACACACACACACACACACACACACACACACACACACACACACACACACACACACACACACATACACACACACAGACAAACGGAGAGGCATACGCAGAATAACTGTACGGAGAGGCCGCGGTAGCGGCATCATCCATCGCATTTCGCTTGTAGATACTCAGCCAGATAAGAAAAGACACTTTTATGACGTCAGTAAAGCATTTTAGGCCCACTTTTTTGCAGCCTGACACAAAATGTTGCCAGCGTCGCTGCTGCTGCTGCTGTTGCTCCCGAAGCTGCTGCTGCCATTTGCGCGCGCTACACTTGTATTAGCAGCATCAACAGCAGCAAACAATAATAACACAAAGAGAGCCCCAAGCGTGCTCTCTTTCGGGTCCTGTTTAAGAGAACGCGCTAAGCTTTTACGCTCTTTATTACTAAATAGAAGTCGTAGTAGTGGCAACAGCTCAGCTTCGTGTGCTCTCACTCTTAGTCGTGTTCTCTCTCTCTCTCTCTCTTTCTCTCTCGATGAGACTCTCTCATCTATAACCATAAAATCAAATCACAACAATAACCATAACCATATAGCAAAGATTTAATAACTGTGATTGGAATTTGAAAAATGAATTTTTTTCTCTGTTCGTTTTTTGTACGTTTCGTACAAAAATTGTTTGTGTTCTTATTGTTGTTGTTGTTGTTTGTCTTGTTTTTTTTTTTGCTTTTCTCTTTTTGAATAACCTTCAGCCTGTTCCCCGCGCACCATGATTCTTATTTCTTTTTCGTGTCATTTCGTTTCGTTTGGTTTTAGTTTATTTACGTGGATTATTTAATGGATTTTGCTTTTCTGTCGCTTGCGGATTTGGCATTGAATTTCCCGTGCGTAGCAAAAACCTTTGTAAATATTGTCTATGTAATTGGAGCGCGCACAGTTTTTATAGATGTAAATATGAAATTATTATTATTATTATTTCGGTTTGCTAGATTTAACTGATGAAATATGAAAAACTAAAGTGCACATGAACAAAAATAATGGTGACAAATCCATTTAAAAACATAGCATGAGAAAAGCTTGTTAAAGAGCAAAAAATAGTAGTCCGAAACAGATTAGTAACTTATTAAAATATATAAAAAATATAACAAAGAAATATGGAATACATTTAACTTTTTGTGAAACTCTAACTGGAAAATTCAATTCCAAAATGTTATCATGTTATCTGCTCTCAAGACTTTAATTTTTATTAATTTGTTGAAGTTAACTTTTTAAATAACTATTTCAGAAGCTTGTGCTTTTCGAGAGTTAAGGAATATCGATATCAACAATTGAAATGGTGTATTGTTGTACATCTTCGATTATCGCCTTGGTGCGCCAATCAAATGCAGAAACCGCAAAAAAGAAATCGGTATTTAACAATTTTTTATAATTTCCGGCCTGACAGCGTCCGCTTTCATTTCCGCTGTCGTTTTGCAACAATTGCAACAACAGCAGCAGCAGCAGCAGCAACAGCAGCGGCGGCAAGCGGCAGCAACAAGGATAACATGACAAGATTTATTTGCGCGCCACAATTATAAACTGTCCTGGTGTGCGCTACAATTCGAGGTCCCTTTGTGTGTCAGTTCATTTTGTTTACTTTATGCGCCGCACGCTAAATTTGCCAAGCGAAAAGAAAGGGAACAAAAAAAAAATAGAAAAACCGCCGCTTGCAGCGTTGCCCCTCGACTTGGCCCACGGATACGCAATTGGTGGCAGTTCGCGCTCGAGTCCGATGCGGTGCGCATTTTCTAGGCCAAAGCTCTGTTGAGCTGTGGTGAGGGCCGCGGGTGAGGGTGGGGGTGTGAATGGGGGTGGGGGGTAAAAACGAGACAGGCATGTGCAGGCCGCCAGCAAAGTGCTGGCCCAGAGCCTTTGACAGCTCAACATCAGCAGCAGCGTCAGCCGCGATGTCTGTCCAACTCGTGGCAAATCTCCGAGTGTCTCTCTGTGCGTGTGTATGTGTGTGTGTGTGTGTATTGTGGGTGCAAAAGCTTCTGCGGCTGTTGGCGGCATTAAACACAGCCGTCGTAGAAGTGTTTTGAAATCCAATTACCAGCGCAAATTTAATTTGTTGCTGCACTCGAAAAAGTTGCCAACTTGCCGCTGTCCCTCCGCTGATAGGCTATGAAAATTGTTTAGCTGCAATAAAGGGCCAGCCCCAATGGGGAGACAACACGGGGGGAGGCTGGGACAGGGGCTTGGGGGAGGGTGGAGGGTGGAGGCGCTGCCTGTCGAGTGGGATATCAGGCACAGCTTTTGCGCTTGTTTTCATTTCAGCAGCCCGCGGCTGCGTTGTTGTTGCTTCGCTTGGTGGCATCATCAAGTGGTCAGAGTGCAAAGTTTAATTTGAAAAAGGTTTTTTTTTATTATTATTATTATTATTATTTCGCTGTTGTTGTTGTTGTTGTTTTGCAGTTTTTGCTGAGGGTTGTAGGTGTTGCTGTTAGGTGTTGAATTATGAGCAAAGTTCATGAGCTGCGCGGCGTCCAACAATTTATAAGCCAAATAAAGCCATGTTATGGCCATCGGCGGTTCGGGGCCAGGCGAGGCCCAAAGCAGACACGCTCTCCACAATATATATGTGTGTGGCTGCGTGTGTGTGTGTTTGTGTGTGTGGTGAGTAACGTTTGCGCAGTGGGCGTTTGCTTTGCTTTGGTTTGCTTTGCACTTAAGAGTATTTTGGCGGGTCTTTCACTTGTTGTTGGCTCTGCTGGCAACAGACCACCAGCTAACAGCTAACAGCTGTTGGGCTCGCAATAACATTTATTGTGTTTAACAGACTCGTTTTTAGCTAATTGCCTTGAAATCTGTTTGCAATGATTGAGCATTAAATATGTTAAGCAACTGGATGGCTGACTGGCATGACTTGCAGCTATAATTTTTTTCTTTTCACTACTTTAGATTATTCCTCTGAGTGGTAATCAAGAAATTGCAGAATCTTTTTTCCAGTTGGGTTCGTTTTAAGCAGATTTAAAAGCTTTGCAATATTCATAAAGGTTGTAGCAATTGCCCAGCCAAAGGCGGAGTCGACGCCGGGGTTGGCACAACATTTTTATTGTTGTCGATTATTGTGAAAATTCTGCGCCGTGCCTTTAGCCTATTTGCGTTGGTTTTTAGCTAGCTGTGCGTGTGTATCTTTGGATTTGCCAGATGCTGCCATATAATTGCTAGCCGCTGCGAAAGCCGACCACTTGCCCATGAAGGCAAATAACAATTGCCTTCACATCGAGACTTCCCGCCGCGTTTTGACCAGCACGAAACGCCTCGTGTAACATGAAACTAGCTACGCGCCATGCCACGTTAGGGAGCAGTGGTGGTTGTGTGGTGGGTGGTGGTTTGCAGCCTCTTACAATGGACCATAATTTGAGAACGCTGCGAATGCGAGACTCTACTCCTCGCGACTTGAGTCGAGTCGACGCTTAAGCACAATGCCCCACTAAATTACAGTTAATGTTTATTTCTTGGCCCCAATGACAGTCGGAGGCCAGTGAGCAGCCAGTCGAGCAGTCGAGCGGTCGTCCGGTTGCCCAGTTTGCCCGGTTGGACAGTCAAGCCCAGGGCTTTGTTTATTCTTCTAATCTGTCTGCCTTTTTCGCTACCGGCCCCTAGCCACGCCCCCCGCACAAGCCCATCCCCTCTCTCGTCTATCGCGTGTTGTTACTGCATTTCGATTGTATCTTTGACTGCTGGCGTTGCTAGGTTTTAGTTTTGGTCGTTTGTCCTTTGCTATTGCCGCTGCCTTTGTTTTATGCTCCTATTTCTATGGCTTTGGCTCTGGACAATGCCTTATTGAGTTATGGCTTGCATGCGGATATCCGCAAGCAGAGCGAGACAAAATACAGATAGAGAACGCGAGGTAGACAAGGGGGTCCCATAAAAGATACAGTCGCATTTATATAACCAACCAAGTTTGTTGTTATTGGCTTTGCATTGAGGTGTCCAAGCCAAGATTTAGCCATAAATTAGCAACATTTTCAGTGGCCTCATAAATTCCAAAATTGTACAAATTCAATACATATCTTTATATACGTATATATTCATATACAAATACTTACCCACACAGCTCTGAATGTTCAAGTAAATAAAAGCAAATTGCATTGAAACTTACCTGAAAGTAAAGAAAAAGAGAATAAATTCGATTATTGAACATGTTTAAATGAATTTTTGATGAAAATCTTTGATTTATTGCAAATTTATTTAGAATTTATCAAAAAACTTTGCTGGAGCTGTAAAATGGTCGATTGGTAAGCCACAAACAGCAAAAATCTCAAAGATTCTTTTGTTCGCCCCAAAAAGTAGGCAATAAAATGCAGCAAGTAATTTAAGGCTGGCTCAGGCGCAATTTTAGCATTAGTTACATTGAATTAAATTCACATAAACTGTTTAAAAGAGGTAAACAAAAAAAAAGCTATAAAAATGTACTAAATTAAAGAAATTTAGTTGTCCTTTACACCACACCTTTTGGTCTATTTAAGGAATAGTTGTAAGAGTAACACTTTTTGCATTTTCCACAAGCAAGTTTTTCTAGTTAACAAGTTTGCGGCGAGCTTAAAGTGCGCTTTAGTTGTTGTTAAAGCTGTTTAAATGGTCATTGAGTTTAGTTTTAGCCCCCACTCTTTTATGGCTCAACTATTCGAGAACTTTGTTACTTTCTTGCTTGTGTCAAGTAAAATGCAATTTGACTTTGTTATTTGATTTGCTAAATTACAATTGTTTTTGTTTTGTGCTTTTTTCGTTTAGATTTCTTTTGTGTTTTATAGCTGCAATTTTCTTTGTTTCGTGTCTGGCCCAATTAAGAAACTCATTCAGCGCACAGCGCATAAAGTTTAAAAACTTAATCTCAGCAGCAAAAGAAACGCACAACATTTCAATTCGGCTTAATTTCCAACTTTGGACTAATCTTCGCTTGTCATTGCCTTAATTGTTGACCAACAGCAACAACAACAGTAACAACAACAGTAACAACAACAGTAACAACAACAAACACGTACAACATACAATTGGCAGTCAAGTTTAATGCTGAGCCTTTCCGGCAGCCCCGGGCAATTTAGTTGATGGCCTTACGCCGCTTTCGGCCTGGCCATAAACACCTGGCGAAGACAACTCAAAAGCTGCGCCTCAATTTAAACATTGCCTTATAAGAGGTAAAAATGTAGTTGTTACATTTAATTATATTCATATCTTTTGGCTGCCAAACGTGCCGCGTAATCCGACAAGTTACAAAGCGGATGGGCTGCCGCTTTTCCTCCACCCCTTTAGGCGTTTTCCTCTACTCCTTTGTGGGCGTGGCGCGTAAACTTTCGTTTCTTGCAAACTGTGCGAAATGTACAAAAATGCTGAACACATGCCAATTACCAGGCGCCGAAAGTGCCGAGGTGCCAAAATGAGGACTAAAGGTAAAAGCCTGCCACGCCCCTGCTGCCCCAGCCCGCCCCGCCCGGCACATTGGCTGGCACGGTTGCCAGGCACAAGCTTAAAATGCGCGAATGCCAAACGACATTTACATTTACATACAAAATGCAAAAGGAACTCAACACGCGCCCTTACAACTGTATTGAGGGAATGCTGGGAGGAGACGGAGGGGTAGCTACTGGAATGGGTAGGCGGTTCGGCTGCTGTGTGTGCACGGCTGTGGGGGTTATGGTCTTCATATTTGGGTGCGCTCATGTGAGCAGCACGGATTCGTATTCGTATTCGGATTCGGCCCGCCTCTGACTTCTGTTTGTTGTTGTTCGCCATGTTTGTAGTTGTTGTTGCTGTTGTTGTTGTTGCAGTTGTGCGTTCGCACATTTTATTATTTTTTATGACTTTTGACAAAGGTGCGAAAAAAATAATGTGAAATGAACAACACGCGACTGCGAAATGCCCTGTAATTAGCTGGGTTACTAAGTTAACCAAACTATTAAGGAAATTAAGAGCTTTGCATGTTTTATGTATAACTTCGAATGCTAGTCGAAACTCTTTAAATAATCATAAAACAAGATATTTTGTATATAGTCAGATGTAAGTTTTTTGAATAGCCCATATAGAGGGTATTCCTAACCGCGGTAGTCTGTAGAAAAGTTGGCAAAGGCTTTTGGCAGCGGATTTTTGTTGGGGTAAGACTTACACGCCGTTTCGTGGCATCTCTGCCGGAAGGAAGAAATCAAGAAGCGGCGAGTCAAAAGGCGGAACGAAACAAGCCAGCCATTTGCCATTTGCGTCTTTGTTGCCTTCCTGCCAAGCCAGCTTGCCAGCCTGCCCCCTGCTCCCTACCCCCTCCACAACTTCCCCATCCTTTTATTTGCTGCTAACTTGATTTGCAACTCGTATGTGCGCGGCTGATATGGAGAAAAGAAAAGAATAAGGTGTTTACCCCACACAGTCAGTTTGTTCAATTGTTAAAATGTTTGTCATTGATGTTTTGGGCTTTTGTAACATTCAAGTATTTTTTTTTTTTTTTGGTTTTTTTGGTTTTTATTTGGCAGATTGTCATCTTGAATTGAGTTTTCCATTTCGGGCACAATTTCAGTTTTGACTTAAGTGTTTCGCCAGCTTACTTTAACTGCCTGTCGTTGGTTTCGTCTGTCACTCAGTCCTCACCGAGCACTCCGCAGGCCGCACACCGCACACCATCCATGAAATGAATGCACAAACTGTGTTGCCACATTCCATTTCGTTCCATTCGGAGCCATGGCTCGACTGGCTGTCGCGTCTGTCATACGCCTGGTTTGGCATTCTTGTATTCAGACATTTCATTCATTTGCACAGGGCTTTTGTAAAGGCTTTATTACGACTATATTTGTATAATTTGCTTTAAGGCCCACCTCATTTCGAGGCATCTGATTAAAGAACACTCACTGATTTTAAACCAAAACTGAATTGAGTTAAATTGAAGTTCGTGACGATTGCGTCTTTGTTTTTGGTTAAAGGCAGAAAAGTTTTGTTTGCACTTCAACCGAAGCTCTGAACTCTGGCGCTGCTGCGAGTGAAAAGTTGTGTAAGCATTTTTAAATCTACCACAAGAGAGTGGGAAATGCAAATGGAGTTATGGAGTAAGGGGGTTCAACACTGCAGACTATTTGCCAAGTATTTGAAGCGCTTAAATATCAAGTTTAGAACTCTCGTTTCTTTAAATAAGACTACAAATTAAAGCTTCTCACAAATTATAGATGTAAAAGTGCTCTCAATAGTTTTTATAGTAGTATACAAAAACAAAAATGATTAAGCCATCAAAAGAACTTTATATTTCTGCTTATTTAACTGTATTTCTTGAATGCATGTTTCTTTAATTACAGGTAAGAAAAGCCCCTTTAGCTTAAGTAAGAAACTTTTAAAGACTGCACAGTCTACTACACATCAAATTAAACTTAAGGCACATAAAAATTAAGTTAACAAAATTTCGAGCATACCTTAAGCCAAAAACTTTCACAACATTTTAAGCAGTCTCGAAAAAAAGAGGAGCAAGCGAGAGAACACATTAAACTCACTTCACATATGCAACTTACAGTTAGTGCTGGCAATATATTACCCAACTCGCCGTTTTTATCCAATATTGCAGCCTATGTGACGGCATGGAGGAACACGAAAAAAAGGGCTCTCTGTGCGCCCTCATACATCACGGGACTTACAGTTGGCCGCAAAACTTTGCTGGCCATAAACTGCATTGAAACTGAACCAAAAATCCTGGCAACTTGAAGAGGCCGCAATGAAATGCATTGCAATGCGCTTAAGTTTCATAAGCCTGCGGCCAAAAGCAAACCAGCAAATCTGTGACAGACACACACACGCACACACACACCCATAGACTATGATGACCGCAGTGCCACGCCCAGTTCGGCACTGGATGGTTCATGTGTGTTACATACGACTGTCATTTTGGGGCAGTTGAAAAAAAATAGAAGAAGGAATTATCGAAAAGTGAATTCAAGGCAATGGCTTTGGCAGCGTACTGCAAATTTCGGACTCGTTTCAGCATCGACCAGCGCTGTGGGGGTGGTAAGGGGCGGGGAAGAGGGTTTGCACTTTTAGCAATTCATATTACCAAAGTAAAGGAAACTGCTGCAAAGGGATATTAGCAAGGGGACAAGTCAAGTTGGTAACTGAAATACGTGTAATAGTTGCACAAAACTCTCGTTTGGTCAGCCAAAGAACTAAAAAAAAAAAAAAATAAAAGATGAAAATACCAGAAGAAAAACTGTTATTTTTGTGTCAAATACTTGGACAACTGTCCACGTACACGTCGAACTTTCGCTGACAGCTGCCACGAGGCAGCGACCCCGCCCACTCACGCCTTAATGCACTCGCTGCAAATTAATATTGCCGTTTTTTTTTTCATCTTATCTCTCGCTTGCTCTTGGTAAAAATGAAGGGAAAAAGGACGATAGTTGCACAAGTTGAGATGAGAAACTACTAAGAAACTTTTTGCGCGTCTGCTGCACGCTGTTGTTGTTGTTGTTGTCGTTGCTGCAGTTGCTGTAGTTGTTGTTGTCGTGGCACAAAAATTAGTTTCTTCACTTATTGAAATGTCAATGGGAATGTCAGGCAGCAAAGCGGACGCGATGCGCCGCAGCGTGTCATGGATCGGATCGGTACCGGGACCGGGACCGGGGGCGACTCTCTAGCCAAATTGTAATTTCCACGTCTGCACAACTCTTGAGATTTTCCTTTTAGCCCCGACGTCAATTTGCTTGAAACGCTTCGTGCCAAATGATTTAGCGTCGCTTTTTTCATTCCACTCGCTCCCACACACAGTCAAATACACACACAAGCACATCCATTGTGTGTGTGGGTAAAAAGTTTCAGCTTTTGTTTTTCAGCTCTTGCCTCGGGATCTGAAGCAGCCTCATCTGTTTGGCAACGCGTTCGTCAATTTAACCTAATGATATCAGCGGGTTTCGTTGTTCCCCACAGAAAAAAAAGAGACGAAAAAGGTGCGAAACTGAAATTTAAACAAATTAAAAAGGGAAGCTGCTCACAATTGAAGCAAACTCTATGATAAAAGACTCGCAAAAAAAAGGTTCGCGCTTGTCGCAGCTAATGAGCGTGGCCAAAGTGACAAAGTTACAGCTGCTAACTGAACCACAAAAAGGAAAAAAAAACCAACGAGAATTCATTAGTCAAGAGGGGATGCCCTATAAAAAGGTCTAAAGTGCACTTCAATCTTTTGCTTTCAACTTAAAAACTTAGCTAAAGAATTTAATTGGATGAAGCAAGTGATTGGAAATAAGCCCTATGGGCGTGTCGTTAACTTAATCCACCTATTAAATATTTAATCAATATTGTATAGTTAAGCAAAATCGATTCAGCTCATTAGATTGAGCTCCTTTGTGAAATTTCACATTCATTTGCACCTGCTTATACCCCATTTAAAAACACTATATAAGCACAGGGTATTTAAAAGTGAAAAAGGTCCTTACGCTAAGTGGCTTAAGCCTCAAATATGTATGCGTAGGTAGCACAGTTTGGTTTTAGCTGCGTTTTCATTTCTTATCTTTACTTGCTTATCTAATAAAAGTCGTCAGTTCTTTGCTTTTGTTTTCTTTGTGGACCATAAAAATTAATGTCTTTTGCCTCATATTTAAAGCGCTTTTTCGGTAATTAATCAATTTGATTGATCATTCGATGCCCAAAAGCTGACTGTACAATATTTTACAGTCGTCCCCCGAGAGAGAGAGAGAGAGTATGTGTGCGAAAGAGACACGCAGCCAGCGGGGTAGCGTAAATAATGATGTGAATTATATTTTTATAAATATTTTAAATGCTTGCATTATTGAACGCTAATTAAACAAATGGAGATAAATGGCTTATGAATTAACTAGGCCCAATTAGCATAATGGAAGCCATGTAATCGATATAACAAGGCTTGAGTTACAGCTGCTGTCAGACTGTTCAAAATTGTGAGTTGATAACTGAAAACATGCTTTGACAGATATCAAATTTAACAAGGACCCAAGTAAGCCAGCACGAAGCTGTTACAAACTTTTCGTCCTAATAAACTGCACACAAATTGTATGAAAAATTCACAATTACGTTACAAATTTCAACAACGTGCAATCAACGTGCACATACAAACGAACACCTGGTCAGAAGGGAAAAGAGGAGGTAAATAGACAGGAATAGTGCATCTAGCACATTAGCAAGTTTCCATTACAGCAGCTTGTCAGAGTCTTAACAGCGACATGGACTCGTTTCCCCCTGGCCACATCCTGTGGACAGGACAAAGCTTTTAAATCCCCAAACATGGCGAAGCGGCTTCAAGTGCTTGCTGGCCGCGGTTACTTTACAGAATGCAGGTGTGCACGAAAGCTTTTTGCAAAGCTTTTAACGCTATGTTAAGGTGGCAGGCGATTTACATTATATAAACAGCACTCGTAGCTTTGTTTGCGCTCTCTCTCTCTCTCTCCCTCTTTCTCTTTCTCTTTTTCTCTCTCTCTCTCTCTTTCTCTTTCTCTCTCTCTTACTCTCTCTCTTACTCTCTCTCTCGCTCTTGCTCTCTCTCTCTTTCTTTGTAGTGGACTACAGTGAAGATAGGCTAAAAATTGCACCTATTTATAATTTAAAAAAATTAATTAATTAACAAAAAGTGAACTTAAGGTTGCAATCCGTATAACAAATAAATATATAAAGTACAGTCAAATATATATTGTAAATTTGATATTTTTAATAAAAGTAAACTGCTTTTAGAATATGTTTGATTAAAATATGAAAATATACTACAATTGAATCAACAATAAAGGAGAAGCCTGGTTTTAACAAATATTCGTAAGTATAATATCTACAGGTTATATATTTCTGTACATGACAGGACTTTTGAAGCTGATTTATTCAGCTTCGAATATATTAAATAGCCCATTATAGTAAATAAAAAAGTTATTTAGTATAATTTTTTGTCTGACCTGCCACAATTTGTAACGAGTTTATATAAATTTCTATAAATAGTAATCAATAAATGGAGTGAAGAACTAGCACTTGGCTCCACTGCTAGATGTATCAGCTAAACGACCTATGCCATCACTGATTCAAAGAAACTCAATTGAGTTCAAATAATTGCAACATTATCTATTCGCGTGTGCAAGGAACACAATTTTCATGCCCCAAAAGCAGACAGGCAGCCATAGAAACACCGGCCTCATTGCTAACACAAACCTGCTGGCTTATCAAAACACAACGTCAATACACACACACACGCATGTAAATGCTTACACAGCCAAACACATTTGCTGTACAGTGAACACGTGCCTTAAAGGGAAAAACGTGATGCTAATCGCATTTGCCAGTGACATTTTCTATTTTTCGCCTTTACATTGCTACGTTTTTTACAGACTTTTACTAAATGTTTATAACAATTTGTTATTTTAAATGTTTCTTTTTTGTCCAATTGAAAAGGTTTTTTGCTTTTGGCTGTGATTCGGGCACATTGCGTATACGTCGCGTGCATTCATTTATAATGCAAAACGCATACGAAGCGTGTGACAATCTGGCAGCAAATTTGATTGTCACTTTTATTATTATTGCCGCACACATAAACACAGTGAAACACACGCTCACACCGACACACCTACACATAAATGAATACACGCTTCAGTGCCACAAGAATTGCTTGAGTTGCTTTTATTTTAGGCAGCTGCTTAGGCGCTCTTGAGTCTTATAAGAGATTAACAAAGCATTTAATCTTAGCTTGGCATAAAATGGCATAGCACAAACACCCACCCACACACAAACACACACACAGCGGGGTTAGATTTGGGCTGCTGCTCTTGTGTTTTGCTTTATTTATTACGGCTGCCTTCGTTTCTGTGTTTTTTTTTTTTGGGTTTTTATTGACATTTACTTGCTTAACGTGCGGCTGGCGTTCTTCTATTTCATATTGTTGTTTTTGTTGTTCTTGATCCTCTTGTTATTGTCGTTGGTTTTATTGTTGTTGTAAATTTTGCTTTGCTATTTCTGTTGCTGCTGCTGCTCTTGTTTTTTTTTTGTATTTCAGCAAAACTGCAATAAAGCGAATTTTTCTACACGTTGCATACTTTTGAGCGCTACTCGAAACACACACACACACATACGCATATGTACAGCGTTACAAAAACACATACAGAGAAAAAATTGCAGTTACTGCCGCGACGGAAGCTGCTCGTGAATTTTAAAACAATTTTTTATACACAATTTTCACATTTGTTTGCATTTGCGTGTACTTCACGTTTTCTTCATTTCAAATTTACAGCACTTGGCAGTGTTTAGTTATTATTAAATTGTTGATTATGTATAATTTAAATTGTTTAATTGCAAAATGGCAAGCACACACACACACATACATGCGTAACTTAGAGTTGATTATAAAACGACAGAGCAAAAGTTAGCGCAACACTAGCAAAATAGCAGCAGAAATGACAGCGGCAAGCGGAGCAAAGCGTAGCGAACGCAATTCAAAGCTTTCGCAGCTGGAAGTCTAACAGTCGCAGCAGCAGAGCAGCTTGGAAGTTTAGCGAAAGCTGCGACCCAAAGAGCGCGAAAGCACAAACAAGAGAGCAGCCAAGAGCGCGACATGCTTAAAGCGCATGCGCCGCGAAGAAAAAACTGGAAAAAGGGCTATACATGAGTAGGATGGGAGTACTATGGATTGTGTGTCAGTGTAACAATGGAAGTTCATTGCAATTAACAGCACAGAGATTGTCTCTGTAAGCGAACGCTTGGCAGCTGCTGTGTGCGCTGTCCAATGATGGGTGACTGCATTGAAGTGGGCGCGACATCTCTTGTGCTATGCCTCATTAGTGTCAAGGCAAAGAGTTCAAAATTGGCATTAAGCGTGCCACAAGTATTCACATTACATGCCTCAAATGCATAATGCATGCCACGCCCACACACACACACATACACTTACACACGCGCGTAGCCAACATTAGCCGGCTTGACAAGCCGGGTCGCGTCCAGAGTCCAAGGCGAAAAGCAGACAAAAGCGTTGAGCGCCTGCACAGCGATTTAATATGCAGGCAGAAAGTGCTTGCACATTTTTTAACACAATCATAGTCATGAACATCAACATCAACATCGTCATTCTCATGATTATCAACATCATGAACAACAGGCAGGCAGGCAGCGACGTTGACGTTGACAAGGCTGCAAGCTGAGGGAGTTGCTAAAGAGAAAGTTTTTTCTTGTTTTTTTTGGGGGGGGTTTGCCTGCAACTGTGTTTGCTTAGGAGTGTGCGTGTATGTGTGTGTGTGCCATGCCTGGCAGTTTGTTTTTAATCAAGGCAAAACTGGGTCAGTTTGGGCTGCAACTAAAAATATCATTTATGTTGCCCAGCCAAATGCGCCAGTTGACTTTCCCTCCTCTTTTTAAGTATATACATATATATATATTTATTTTGGTTTTTTGTGAATGCATTCTGTGCTCAACATATTAATGCATATATGTACGTATACATAAATATATATATACATATATTTGTTACTCTTTCAAACAAACACACACATGTGCAGTCGCAATAGGATGCTGTGTTAATTGCTACACAAATTTAATGCGCTCACTGCTGTTAGTTAACAGCCTGACTGTTAACTAACATGGCGGTAACAGCAGCAGCTAAAGTTCTTTAACAGTTGACCCAGTTGCCTGGCCCCGGTGCCTATAAATAGAGCAAAGCACACAGTTACTTTTCGAGTGCTCGCAGGGCCATCGCGGGGAGTAGAGCAGTGTGCGAGGCTCCGCTTCACAGAAGCTGCAAGTGGGTTGGGTTTTATATGATGGATTTTGGGCCATTACGTTGCTGGCAATTGCTGCTGTGCGGATTGAAGAGTGCTGTGTCACAAAGGTTTATGCGAATTAAATTGGTATTTATAAATAGCTTTAGACTTTCGAGAACATTGAAAACTTGATGGATAAGTTTTAAGCCAATGCCTCTGGGTGGCGGAATGGCAGCAATCAACAGGCCGAAAAACTGCGTTTGATTTTTAATGTGCAAGCACAGAAAAAGTTCTATAACAGTTGAGGTAGTTTTAATGAAAAGATTAGGCCAGATTATCTGCAGGCTCTGAGTTCGTAAAATTTTGCTAGCTTTGTTTTGCAAAAGTTCTTGGGAATTTTTCGTTAATATAAATAAGTGCACTTTAAATTCTAAATTCATAAACAATATATGTATTGTACATAAAGACACTCTCAACTGTTTCCGTGTCATTATATATCCAATAATCTTCTCCTGCAATTAATTAATATCTTTAACCTGAGACTCACCTCTGACGATGTGAGATAACACATGCGCGAATCGGTGCTCTCAATAGACGCCTGCTGTACAATTCCATAGCGTGACTCACGATCACTTAAATATTCAGAACGCAAGCTGTCCTGACGTATAAACTCCGCACTGAAAGAGGTAAAAATCATCAATATATATATTCAAGTCAATTAAATAAAAAGCCAATTCTCACCGTTGTTCTAGGGAATCGGCGCGAGCGCTCTTATAGCCAGAATCGTTGAGGCTGCTGTCTTGACGCAGCGATGGCAGCGAGTCCCAGGGCGAACGTTTGTGCCCGGAGCCAGACATTTGCTGGGCCATCATGCCGTGACCGGACCCGGAACCAATTGTTGAGCTGCCCGAGCGCCAGCCATCCGAGTGACGGAACCACTGAGCACGTGCCGATTCGCCAATGCAGCTGGCGCAACGCGAATTGGAGAAGCTGCAACGTAAATTAGAGAAATTAGATAAGTGATATATATAAGCAATGATATATAGGTGACTCACCTAGCATTATGATCGGATAGATAGCCGCGATCCCTTTCGCGCTCACGTTCGCGTATCAACTCGTTGCGATCGCTGTAGTAGCCGTCCCGGTCACGATCGCGTTCCTTATCGCGTATGGTGGATAAGGGCCGATGTGGGGGCAGCGGCAATGTTGACGACTTGGCATTGGCTGCATGAAAAACACATAAAAATAAGTTAAAATAAATTGATTAGTAAATTAAAGCAACCGCCAAAAACATGCCAACTTAAGGCAGGCAAATGCATTTGAGATCTTTAAAGAAAAGCTCTATGTATTGCCGTAAATTTCTAAGGATATATTGAGGATTATATTAAGGACAGTTTAAGACACTGCATCAGTTAGAGACGTGCATTCAATGGAACTACTTACGCCTACGTAGTGGATATGGGCTGCGCTGTGTTGATCCTGGTAGGCTTTCAGCGAATTCTGATGATTTTTGTTGTTGTTGTTGGTTTTGTTGTTGTTGGTTTGGTTTGGTTTGGTTATTGTTGTTGATTATGATGTTGAGGTTGTTGTTCAGGTTGTTGTTGTTATATAGGTGTTGTGGGTTTTGTGTGCGAGCGCATGATGAGCATTTGGTGATATGTATGGATAGCATTTAAGTTTTAATTATTTAAAATTGTTTATTAAAAGAGAGATAGAGAGAGGTTTACGATTGCAAAATAAATAAATCACATGTATATTGAGAAATATGAATAAGACTCAAAGTAGATAAGAAATAAGTATGCATGACATTAAAAAAAGTAACTAAATAGGTTTTAAAATAGCTTTTTAGTTCGTTTTTATAATGATTGCTAATAATTGGTTATATATGATTTATCTAATATAATCGTTAGTTAAGCTTTGGGTTTATTAAATTGTCATTTCTAACCACAATAATAATTGATTACTTTTTGAGATGGAAGATTTAAAGGCGGGAGAAAGTGGATTTTATGGGGAACATCTAATAAAATCACAGCTCTGCGTATAAAATGCTTGCAATAAAAGTTCAAATGCATTTATGTAGTTAATGTATAGAATATTCATGGAAGCATAGCTAATAACTACGCTTTAAAAAGCTCCCTTGTTAGTTTGCTATATTTAAGCTAAATATTCATTTACTCTTTAAAAAGAAATTCTGATTTCTGTACAAATTCCTGTGCCAAATAATCTGCATTTAAGTGAAATACCCCAACGAAAGGCAACTCACATTAATCAGATTAACACCCCACACAATGCAGGCGTTACATGAAACGCGAGCGTTGTTTGACTTGATTGAGACATTGACGAGGGCACATAGCGAGCAACACTAGTGCGCGAGCTAATTAAAAATTCGATTAGAAAGGGCGGAACAAAATGATAGAAGGTAGGTGGTAGGTGGCTTAAAAAAGACTAGAAAATGGCAAAATGTTCAGCTACAACAACAACGAGAACGAAAAGTTAACAAAACTTAATTGTTTTTGCTACAGCGAAACGAATGTGAACCAAAAGCGTAAACGAAACGAAACCTAAACAAAACCGAAGCGTCCAACAGCGAGTGGCAAGTTCAACTTACCCAGATTTTCCATGCTTTGGGAGAGCAGAGCCTCAAACGTGTGCAAGCTGTAGGACTCGGCGTCCATGCCCTTGGCCAGCGTATTGCGCAAGTGCATCTCATACTCCATAAGCAGCCGCGAGGTGGGGCTGCCTGGAGTCGGCGTCACATTCGGTGCCTGCTGATGCTGATGATGTTGATGCCGCGACGAACGCTGCTGTGGATGCGGCGGATGCGACTGTTGCGATTGGTGTTGCTGATGCGACTGCTGCTGCTGCTGATGCGATTGCTGCTGTTGCTGCGGCTGCTGGCCGTACGACTGATCCTGATCGGAGTTGCCATTACTGGAGCTGGGCGTGGTCGCATAGCACTGATTGTCGAACATAACGTTGTCCGACGGCGGCGAGCCCTCAATGCAACTGCGCTCGCGCTCTCGTTCCAATTCCAAGTAGAGATTACGTGGCGGATAACCGCGTCCAATTTCGTGCGAAGATCTGCAAGCAAAAGGCGGCATTGTTTACCAACTAGATTCGAGCAAATTAAAACGAGCAGCAATACTCACCTCGAGCCGGAGAAGCGCGACGACTGACTGCCGCTACTGCGGCCCAATGTATTGTTGTTCATGACGTGATGGCCGCCGCCGCCGCCACCACCGACACCCATGCCCATGCCCATGCCCATACCGTGCTGGTGCATGTGCTGCGGCCCCAACGTTTGGGCCCCGTTCGCATTGTAGTAGTTGTAACGGCGCCGGCCCATCTCCGGCGACGTGACTGGGCTCTCGGTGCTGGGCATCGGCTTTAGCATGCGCTTTAGTGTGCTCGTGTCGACGTTCATGTCCTCGGTGCTCTTGGTCTTGCGTCGTGTGTTGTTGTTGATTACGTTGTGCTGGTGGTGCATATCGTGCGAGTGCGCGTCGCGTGTCTGTGCGAAAGAAGCAGAAGAGAGGTGGTTAGCGACAGACAGACAACCGGACCATGCGAGAGTGTCACATGTGCATAGCGAGCCGGCGGGGCTTAGCGTGCCTGGACGCACTCACTCACCATATCATCGTTGAAATCCTTGCTGCGCGTGCCGGTCGACTTAGTGGAGGTGCCCACGCTCTGATGCAATCCGCCGCCAACCTGAGTGCCCTCGCTCTTCGACAGATCCATGTCCATTTGACAAGCCCCGCCATCGTCCGGGCCAACCTGCGAGCCCACATGATTCTGTGTGCACATGTCCGAGCTGCTGCCCACACCAGTCACAATTACGCCCGGCGTGTTGGTGTTGACGCCGGTAGCGGACACCAGGTTGCCATCTTGCCCCTTGAGCTGACGTTGTAAGGTATCTGCGGGGAAAATACGCAGAAAGCAAGAGTTAAACGCATTATTAGTGGATCGTATGTCAAATCAGTACATGCAACATTCATTGCACAATGGTAAGTGAACTGATTTAAAGCTTAGTACATTTAAATGTATATATACGTATATGTACGTAGGTACATATACACATATGATATTAAAGTATAAATAGTTAACACTTACCGCCTCCCTGGGACACGCCCGAACCACCGCTGGCCACATTATCATACAGTGAGGTGCTGCTCACGGCGCTTACAACCTTGCCCTGCTGCTGGCCATCGACATCGGTGATTCTGTGTGAGCCGACATTACGCGGCAAAGTGGATGAACCTGCAATGAGTATGGCGATGAGATTTGATGGGGGATGCGGTGGACTTGGCGCCTAATTGCTTAACTGTATCTTTTTGGGGTATACGAGTGGGTAGTACATTGTATTTTATGAGGGACTAAGGCTAAGCGTAAATTTAAAAATTTAAAAAAAAAAGAAACCTTATATCTTAGAGCGTGGCCTGCCTACAAATATGACAATTCCAAAACGGCGGCCAACGCGTAAAGAGTAAAAGAAAAATGTTCAAACGTAAAGTAAAAGAGGAGCCAAAAAAAAAATTTAAGGAGTTAGAACGAGTGACAAAGCTCGTTAACTGGATTGACTTAACCGATTTCCTTATAGTTTTGACTTGCTTGAGTTTGGTTTGGTTTTAGTTTTGGATTGGTTTATTCTCTCACCTCTAACACGTGGATCGGTTCTCAGGCGCGCATACTGCTCGGCGGACATGCAGGTGCATTGGGGCTCTTGGCGCACGCGCGACGGCGACGCGGGAGTGCTCAGTGGCTTTCGCTTGGCCTTGACCTTGCCCTTGCCCGGCGGATCCAATTTCAGGGAGTAGCTCGACGAGGCCTTTCGTGAAAATTTGAAAGAAGGCGACTGTAAAACGTCGCACTATCATTAGGTTAGTTGATTGGGATTACAAGGTTCTGTGTGTGCGGTTTCTGCTTTTATCTGCTTTCGAAATTCTTCTAGCTCTTTCTGTCTATAGATATAGATATATAGATCTATACAGATCTTAATCTATATAACTGGCGCAAGACGTGTGGCTTGGCGAAAGTTGTAGCTGTTGCTTAGTGTGTGATTTAGAGGACTTAGAGAACTATTAGAAGAGTGCATAGAGTTTATATATAGAGTAGTATAACTAGACATGTGCTATAGCCTTGAGTAGTCTTATATTACATATAGTATATTAGTTTAGATAGAGTTAGATAGTTAGTAAAGTGAAGTAGACAAACATACACATACAAGCATTAGTTAAGAGTTTAAATTGGTATTTAGAGTTTAGTTAAATTTATGAAGCCTTAAGAGTGCATACGCATTTAGCAGGGTGTTCTTTAAAGAGCTAATCTCTGATAAGCAAATTTGGCGCTTGGCGCGTTTACCTACTTTTTGATTTGATTTTGGAAGCTACATTGAATTTTTCACTTAGCCTAAAACGATATAACACTTAACTCTATTGTTTATATATATTTGAACTTTAGCTTAATTTTGATTAATTCGCTACGAAAACATTTATTGTGAGCCTGTGCGTGTTGCTTTGTTTTCGATTTTGATTTCGATATTGTGTTGGCTTTGAAACCCCTAAAATTATGTTTCAAGAATATATAATATATATATAAATGTTTTCTATAGCCACTCTGGGCTCGTTTTTAAACTGTTTAACTTTGTGTTTTGCCTCTTTGGGCGCTTCTTAAACATAGCACTTGGCTACACTCTTCTTCTTCCTAGCGCTGCTAGCTTTTTAATTAAGTCTAAATTTTGGATCGTTTTTGAAAGTTGTTTCGATATTCGACATTCGATTTTCATTTGCGTATTTAAACCGCCCACTTGGTTCGGGATCAGGTTAGGGCTGGGTTTTACTCGGGAATTTAGGGCTCATCGGAAACGGTTTGCAGTGGATAGGTAACGGTATTGTAGTAGAGGATACGTGCGATTGTTTTAAAGCGTTTTGCGTTTTTCTTTTGCATTTTCATTGTACGTTTGGCAATTTCATATTTTACAATCATTATTCAATATATGAATATACGAAATTTTCATTTATTCATTCGTTCATTAGTTATTGCAAATGTAAATTTTTAAGTTTTTTCGATTTATTAGATTTTTTTAGGTTTAGTTTTTTTTTTTTGGCGCACGTGTCAAATGCAAACGAATCAAGTTGAAAATATATATTTATACATACATAAATATATAGTTAAGAGTAGTTAAATAAAATTCATGTTAGATAATAAAAGCATTTCGGGTGGGACAGAGTTTTATAGATAGATAGATTTGTAGGTGTACATTTAGAAATGTATTCAAAATTGTTATTTTGTTTATTTGTTGTTGTTGTAGTTGTTGTTGTTTTCGTTTATGTTGCGTGTAAAGTTTTGTTGGTTTTAATATATATATATTTTTGGTCGTTTTTGTAAGTAGTATTTCGATAATTTTTTCGTTACATTTCGAATTTAAGTACGAAATTTATTTATAAGTATCAAATGAAATGCATTAAAAATGAAATATTCGAAAACGAATTTAGTTTAGTTAATTGGTTGTTTTTTTTTTTTTTATTGGCGTGTTTCGAGAATGAATTCGAAAATGATTAGAAGAGAGAAAAAGAAATGAAAGAATATATAATATAAATACATTTAACAAATTTTAGTGGGTGTGCGTGTAACTGTGTGTATGTGTGACGTCAGTGTGTGTACTTGTGTGTGTGTGTATGTGCTTTAGTTGAATACAAGTAGTTGTTGGAACCTTTGAAACTTTTAATACACACACTCAACAAAAGTAAGGAACTTGGCACATTTATGAATTAATACATTTACAAAATGAATGCAGCTCGAGCCAAAGGACTGGGCTAATTAGCTTTTATATACATGTATATCTGGTATTTCTGTTATGGTATGCGTGTGCTTTGGCTGTACTGATAGCGAGTTTTGTGATAGTTAGGTTGAAAACTTGTGATAGAAGGTACACAGAGCGTTGGTTTGGCGATAGAGGAACAGACACATAAGAGTGATAATAGTTTACAAACAGTTACGACACTTAAGGACACTATTATGTGTGAGTGTGCGTGTGTCTCTGTATGTGTGTGAGTGTGTGCGTGTGAGAGTGAGTAGAAGTTAATATGCATGTATATATGTATGTTAGATCTTACACATGCCCAACAGTGGGGAGCGCTACTTGAATGGGTTCAATTCAATATAGAGCTAAATACATTAAGAGTGGTCTGTATATATACGATTTTAGCTTATGAGACTAGCTTTCTCTGCAGTAATATTAAAAAAGATTGGATTAAACATTTAGTAGTTTAGTTAAGTCTTAGTAGCAGCAGTTTGTATTAAGTAGTAGAGGTAGTAAGTACTGTGTTTGTGATAAATAAACAATATGAAGCGATACTAACGTATTTTTTTACAATGTAAGATACCTGCAACAAATGAGGCGCAAAGTAAGAAAAGAAACGAAACAATTATTAGACACTAATCCAGACTGTTTAACTTGACTAGATGAGTGTACGTGGGTGTGTGTTTTTACTTGAGGGGCGTTGTCAAAAGTGTGTTGCTGTGTATGTGTAGAGTTCGTAAGTATAAGTCTTAAATCTGGTTAGAAATTGATCGGAAATTGAGTTTAATAATTTATAAATTTGTAAAGCAAATTTCTTTTTCCATCAATTAGTCACTAAAAAAAGCAAAGATTGATATCCTTTTTATTGCTTTCTTTCTCAATTTCTGACCATTTTTTTGTGTACATATGTGTTAATTGTTTGGTTTATAATCAACGTGTAAAAGCAGTTTTCTAAAGCTTACAAATGATATTGCACTACTATATATATATATGTATTACTTTACGTTTGCCAAATGGTTCGAATAGTATATAAAAAATGATTAGTAAACACAATCTCAATACAGAACTTAAATATAATTTCAAGTAGGATGCCAAATTTGTTAAATTTATCGATTATTCAAATATGTCAGATGTAAGTCAACTATTGAACGAGATTAGTATATGGATATATATATATATATATATATATACATATATATTGGTATATATATATATATAGTATATATGTTTATACTTATGCAAGTATATAACAGTAGTTAGCAGCAGTTTTTTGCTTAAGCAGTTTGAGGGCGGTGTCTGTGTCTGTCTGTCTGTCTGCCTGTTGTGATTGTCTGAGTGGGTGACAGTGACAGTGACTGTGACTGCGACGGTGACTGTGGCTGATGGCATGGTATGGATTTAAGCTAATGTGTACTTGAATGATTACACATTTCATAGCTGTTAAAAGAAGATTCAAAATTTCGACTTGGATTTCAATTTGTTTGTTAGATATACTTTATATTTGGTTGGCTATAGAACTCATATGGGATAACGAACTTGAGCCGCATCAACATCATCATCATTTAACATACATCACGGTCGGTCATCATCACAGCATCATCGACTTGTGGTTTGCATTTGTGGCAGCTGTTGTGGGTTTTTGTAGTTTTGCTTTTGGGCAGTTCCTCAACATAAGCTTGCAGCACTTTGTTGCATGCAGCATAGAACTGCCCAAATGGTTTTGTTATTGTTATTGTTAGAAGTGAGTGTAGGGTGTGTGTGTGTATGTATGTGTGTGTATGTGTGTACATATTACTTTAGTGTTTGTGTTTGTGGTTGGCTGAGGTGGTTCTTTGGTTGAGGTATCAGTTGAGGTGGTTGCTTGTCGTCGTCGCGTTTGCAATGTGCAACAGAACTGTAAGAGAATACTTACACAGCATTCTCGAAACTGTTTGGCATCGATGGGCGACGTGAAATTGAGACCCCAAGTATCGTTTGTCATTGGATCCTTCCAGTAAACAAAGCACTCCGATGCCTGGCCAATACGTGTGCCTGCAAATACCACACACACGTGCACGGAAACCATTTTCAATTAGCAAAAGCAAACATATAGAGAGTAGTAGATGAGGAATGGGCTCTTAACTCACCTGGCTGCACAAGTCGCACGTCAAGTATCTTGTCCACCTGACTGTTGTACGCGGTAATGTGGAAGATGCACTCGGGCGAATCCTGAATGCATGTGATGTTGACAGGAACCAAATCTTCGGACACTTGTTGCCACTTGACGGTGCCGGCGCCGCTAGCCGATACGTGAAAGACCTCAGCCCACAACCTGAACGAACTAGCGTTGGTTAATAAAACGATTGTTGACAAATTGATTATTGCAAAAGTTGTTGGTTGTTGTTGTTTTGTTGGTTGGTTGTTTCATCCAATTGAAATGTAATGCAAATTTGTGGTTGAGAAGGTTTTTTTTAGTTGTTGTCAGGATTCAATTGAAAGTAAAATCAAACAAAGAAGACGCAGTTGTTGTTGCAGTTGCAGTCGTTTAGGAAGGAAAAGTTGAAGCAGGTGGCAGATTGGTTGTTGTTGTTGTTATTTTTATACATTGTAGTTGTTGTTGTTGCCGCCCAACAAATTTGATTCGGCAGTGTGGTTTTGTGTAGTGGTTTCAGTTTTTGTTGGATTATTGGAAGTGAAGGCAAAAGTCGAAAGTTTTTCATTTGTTTTTGTTGTTGTTTTTCATATTGAGTTGTTTTTTTTTTGTTTTTTGAAAGAAAGAAAAACCAGAAGAAGAACACAATTAGTTAAATTACAAAAGTTATCGAAAGAGCGAATTCAATTGTTGTTGTTGATGTGGTTGTTGTAATTGTTCCATATTTACAGCCAGTCAGAGAACATAAGAGTCAACTACAAAAGTACACAAGGATGCGGCCACAGCCAACCGGAGCAGCTAACCAACTCACCTTAATAGATGACCATCCCGACGACGCGAGCTCTGCCAAGGTGAGTCCTCATAGCGATAAGCCTTGCGCATAAGCGGCGCACACGAACAGCTCAGTTTGTTGCCCATAGCGCAGTTAGCACAGCCCGCCGCAGCTCCTTAAAGTTTAAACAAAGCGATCAGTTATTTATAAAAGAGTGAACAATATGCGCTGCTTACCTTTACCAGAGGCACCCCGATGTCACCACATGCCGCTCACGTCCGCCTGCGAAAGCGCCTGGCCGCGATTCAGCGACTGCGAACGTTGATTGTGCCGGTGGCCGTGGTAGCGACTCCCGCGCTGCAAATGAGAAAACAAATGCAAAGCAAATAAATATTAAATAAAGAAATATGCTGAAAACCTTTTTCACATTGTTTAATTGTTCTTGTAAAGAAGAATTTTTCAATTCATTTTCCTATAAAATTTCACATTCTAGAATCTCTGCAAGCTTCATGCGTTCCTAGTTTAAAGTTTATATAAAGAAAACGTTGTTTAAGTAGATTATTAGCATTTTACATTTGTTTAGATGCCATATCTTTTGTATATTATTAGATATAACATATAAACTACGTTATAAATAGAAAAAAACCCACATATGGCATTAAGAATAGTACATTTTTATGAACAACTTTAATATATCACTCAGAATACCTAACTTTCTCATATCAAAACATGGCCTATGGTTCATGTTAATATAAAAATTGTGGACCACATTTTGCTTTAAAAATACACTGTTAAATCCCTTTCAACCATTCAAACTGGGTTCTGACCGTTAATGTTACGCATAACTGAGCCAAAGTTTATAATAGATGCTATAGACTTAAATTTGATGGATATAAATGTGCTCAATATAATATCTTATGGATTTTTCTTTAAAAACATTTTAAAGCTTAAGCTTTTATTTCCAAACCAAAAGCATATACAACAGCTCAGATGTTTCCGTTATTATGAAAACTCAATACATAAAACATTAAAGAATTTGAACTTGAATCATGTATTAGGCAATAGCTGAGCCACACACGATTTGAAATCAATTCAGCTCTATGATTAACCGATGGAACAACCCACGCCGGCTGCAGCCGGGGCTATTATCACCAACACGTTGCCGTCGCGAGGTGCGAACGAAGCGAGTTCAACGCTATTGCTGGCCAAAATGCAGTCATTCCGCTGGTTTGTGCCCCGCTATCCCCTGCTGCAGCACAGCTAATGTGGCAACGACGCTGGCGTGTAGGTGTCAACAACACAAAGCGTAAAAACAAAAAATTAAAAACGCAGCAAGAGCTACGGCAACTACACCTTAGAGATTTCTAGCGGAAAAAGTGCTTTGAAGTTTACTTTGATTTAGTTGTTTATGATTTGATCTGATCGCTGAGTTTAATGTTCTTTGACACACACACACACACACGCAAAGCCACGCACATGTTGCACATTAGAAGCTGCTGCTATCTGTCTTATTTATATGAATTTAAATTTAAATTCTTTTGGTACACCTTATATACAAATTTGTATATATAAAATACTTTTATTGTTAGCCTGTGGCTGGCACATTTATTTGTTTGTCTAACCCTGCTGTATATAATTATTTTTATCTATTTTTGTTTACCGCATTTACCGTTGAGACAAACAGACACCTGTTTATGACTTGGCTACGGCCATAGAATGTGTTTAATTGATGTTTATATAAATATTTCTTTCAAAAAAAAGTGCTAAAAGAGCATTTGAAATTCACGCCACAAAGTCAACCAAACAACTAAATACTCCAAACAGAAATCGAGGGAAAATCAAATCGCATTTTCATTCATACATTCAGCTGCTACGTTTCGCTCTCCCTCTCTGCCTGACTATGCGTCCGTCTACTTGTCTGTGTTTCTCACTATCCCAAGCAGCTCTCCACATAAACTGTAAATCTTATGCAGCAGCCTCATTGTCTCCACGCGATCTCAAGAGCTGGCGCTCGCCCACACAGCGTTCACAGCGCTGCGCTCAAGAGCTGAAAAGCTGAAGAGATCGGGCGATAACTAGACGAATTGTTGCCCGCATACTTCGGGCCCCATCAAGTGGATGCCGCATTGCTTTTGTGGCGCTGTGCACGTGTTTGTTTTTTGTTGAAATTTATTTTTAAAATCAATCAAATAGCGCTCACTCGCTCTGGCGCTCAATCTCAATTGTCGCAGTGCTCATCAAAATGCAATAAGGAATGAAGGTGGCGACAGTTCTGGCGATTTTTGGGTCACAGTTGCCACAGACTGCGCCCCCCTCTTTCGATGACAAATTGAAATGGGTGCCAGTGCGTTTGACAACTTGATAGAGTGAAGAGTTCGATATTTTTCTTTTTTAAACATATGTTGAGCTTAAAGGGGTAAGGATAATGGATACACGTGTAGATGAAATTATAAATTTCAATCGTGGTTAAACAACTGTTCTTTAATTTAATAGTATGCGGTTAACGAAAGTTATGGTTTAAAATAGGTGGGTGAAATGACAGGAGTACAAAAATCATTAATTAATGTTATTCAAAAGTATATATAGTATATAAATAAATTGGTACATTTTCTTCTGAGAAATTCTATATAAGAACAAATCAATATTTCAATCTCGAAGTAACTTTTTAAAGATATTGTAGTTATTCTTAATTCAGAACCAACGTTTTATATACTTTCAAAAGCTAAACTCAATCCCAAAAATACAATATATGGTAGAAAATGTTTCCCCTTAGGTTTCGTAAGGCAAGTAAACAAATTCATAAAAATCACAATAAACAGTTATATATAGATATGAATTTATCTTTGGTAGTTAATGATACTGTTGTTATTTAAATATTGTTTGTATACACACCTCCACGTGACCCCAGCCATCGGCGTTCATTTTAACGGCCGCCTCGACACTTTCCTTGGCACCCATTGCGTGTTTTTTAGTTGTTTATTTTTCTTTGCGCTATTTGCGGTGCGTTATTGCTAGTTTGTTGTGCTTGATTGTAGTTCCAGTGATACAGTAACGGTTACGGTTACAGCTGTAGTTTGTTTATCTTGCGAATATTGCTTAGGTCTGTGCGAATTGTGCGCTAGAGACTCAATCCGTGCCGAATTGCCTCGACAAGCGGAGGTGGAGAAGGATTCTAAGTCGGAGTCAGAGTCACAGTAGACGCAGCAGCTGTCAGATGTTATTTATTTTGGTGCTGCGGCTGGACCTAGCACCTTATGAACCAGAGGCACAGTCAGAAACCCAGGACCTAGTGGCGTCTGCGTCTGACTTGCCAGCAGTTTGAGCGCAGATTGGTCTCGTGCAATTTAAATATTGAGCGGATTGACGTTGACGTCTCTGCTGTTGTCACACACACACACACAAACAGACTCCTTAGGACACTCTCGCTCTCTCGTTAATGCGACTCTCTCTTTCTGTGAGTGGTCGATGGATGCTGAGGTTGAAGTTGGCTTTCAATCAGCTTTCGTTAGGTTGAAAAGGTCTGTTGAAAGCAGTTAAATAATAGAACAGGCAGAGCGCCTCCTGTGCCGAGTCCTTTTATCCTTTATATCCTATATGCTATATGATTGTTGTATGTATTATTAATGCAGCCTGGAATGTTTGCTGCTGCTTTCACAATGTCACTTGAAAATTTCACTTTTGGTGCTTATGTTTTTGCTTTTGCTTTTGGTTTGGCTCTTTGCGGTGTTTAACGGTGCGTATGATTAATTTATGCTTGCAGTTTTCTTGCTCTTTTTAGTTATTGTTTTGGATTGTGCCTGTTTAATTTAGGTTATAGTTTAGTTAAGTATGCTTTCTTTTTTGACACAAAACTTGCTGCTGCTTTTGATTTGGCAACGCCTTTTGCGTTTTGCAAAAACACACAAAAAATGTTTTTTGCTGCTTATTTTTCCAATTCCTTGTGCTTGCTTTTGAACGTGTTGTGTGATGTATATAATTATTAATTATTTAACTTGTTAACTTTGCTGCAATTATATGAATAGTATTTTATATTTTTATTTTAGTTTTTTTTTTGTATTTATTTATGCTTTTGGTTTTTATTCACAGAATCAGCAGCGGCAGCAGATGACGAGGACATTTCGTCGGTCTGTAGATTTGTGAAGCAGACTCCTGGCCTGCCAAAATACCTACAAAACTTGACGAAGCGAAATGTTTTCACTTGACGAAGCACTCACGCACACACAAACTCACACACACAAAAACAGGCAACGCAAAAAAGAGAAAGAGAGTGAGAGCACAGCAGCAGCAGCAGTAGCAGCAACCACACAGCAGCCGCCGCTTCGGCAGCAGAGAGCAAAGCAGCGCAGATGAGCTTCGAATTACAGCGACAGCCGAAAATTGCCTGCGCTGTTGCTGTTATTGTTGTTGCTGCTGCTGTTGTTGTACAACATATATTTTAATTTCGATTTCTTTCTTGCTTTTTCGTCGCTCGTTCGTCGTTATCCTTTATTTTGTATGCCTCCGCTCTTCGTGTATGTGCGTGTGTGTGTGCCTGGCTTAGAGGTATGTGCAGTCGTTGGCTGCTGCTCTCCACTCTGCCCCCGCTACGCCTTCCACGCTTATGTATGTGTCTGTCGCCGCCCTGTGCTTGTGCGTGTGGCTAAAAAGTTGCATAAATCACCACACCTTAATTTACTTAAATGTCGATTTTCGTACAATTTATGCACTGCTCTTTTGCCATTTAAAGTTCATCTCCAAACTTAAATTGCGTTGGCGTCTTTTGTGCGCTGCCTAAAAGCATTCTACACTTTTTTCACGCTCGCTTCTGGCTTTTGTTGTTGATTTTTCGCTTACTTTTCTTGTCACTTTTGCACTTGGCTTGAATGTATATGCGTCTGTGTATATGTGGTATGTGATTGTGTGTTTGTGTATTTGTGTTTTGTGTATTTTTCTTTTTGGTAAGTGTTAAAAGCGTTTTGTCAGTTGCTTCTGAAAGCAGCACCGGAGCAAAAGCAGCGCGAGCCACACAACCGTCGACTTCGAAAATCGCTTTGACTTTGCGAGCAGAGCACAAACGAACAGGAGCAGCAGCAGTGGCAGCAATCGCAGCAGCGCCAGCAGCTGGCAGAGGGATCTCTGCTGAGCGTCGCTGTCGACGTGGGCATCGCTGCAACTGTTGGAATGTGTGCCATATTTTTTTTGGGGTGGCTGCTGCCGCAGCCGCAGCCACAGCCGCAGCCGCTGCTTTTGCCGCTGTCGCCGCTGCTGCTTTGAACGGCCTTTTGTTGTTTCTGTGTTGATGATGCTGCTGCTTCTTCTGTTGTTTCTACTGTTTCTGTTTCTGTTTCTGTTTCGTGTTCAGACGCATTTTGTTACATTTATTTTACATGTCGCGTGCTGTTGCTGTTGCTGCTGCTGTTGTTGTTGTTGCTGTTGCTGTTAGGACGTCAGATGAAAGTTTTTGCCATTCTGTTTCGTTTTTATGTCTCCCCGATGCATGTGTGTGCCTGTCACTGTGTGTGTGGAAGCATGCTCGTTTGTGTGCGTTAATGTAATATTAATGTTATAATTTGCTAGGCGTACGACGCACTCAACCCGCTCTCTGCTTGCCACATACATATGTACGTGCCAAGTTTTTGCATTAGCAGTGGGTCATAAATAATGCAGAGGGTTACCAGGTGGATGTGGGTGGTTTCAGGGGTGCTATGGTGCAGGTGGTCACTGGTCAATAAGATTGAACGTGCGCTTCAAACAACAAGTCAACTTTTTATGACCCAAACGACAAAAGTGTTGCAACTTCAAGTGACCACAACAACAGCAACAAAAACAACTACAGATGATTGTCAAGGGACTTTTGTGACTTGCCCAATACTGTGACAAACACACACATACACACATACAAACACACACACATACACACTCACACACGGTTAGACTCAGACTGAGGCACGTTTAACATACACAAAGTAAAAGTGAAAAGCAACATCAAAATTAATAAGTAGAAAGGATGCTGAGTGCTCTGCGGCCAACGGGCCAGCAGCGAAGCCGGCAGCGACGCAAGCAGAACAACAATACACAACAAACACAAAGTAGCAAAAGCAAAGTGCAAGACAGACAGAGAGAGCATAAAAATGAGAGAAAGAGACAGACAGAGAAAGAGAGAGATCTGGTGCTTGTGCGTCGGCGTGCTTTCCATATTTAACGAAAGGCTCGTCAAGTTGTCCATTTGCTTTCATTGCTGCGGATGCTGCATCAATAATAATATTGCTGCCACTGTCATGCTGCATTCATTTACCAATAAACACATATTTCAACAACCTTAGACCGGGCCAAAAAAATGAGATGTCCCACGAGAGAAACAGCGAACGGTTAGGCAAAGGGCAAGAGGCCGGAGCAGTCGGCTAACCGGGTAAGGCAGCTCCGCATTGAAAGCGCAGGTTGCAGCTGCAGCTGCAGCTGGGGAGCGGCCAACAAAAACAATAAAAACACACACACACGCACACGAATGGGATGCGCCAGGCTTACTGACGTCAGACCTTTGCACGCACACACACACACACTTACGCACACTTACACACACCCCACGCACAGCGTCGCTGTCGATGCTGCGGTCGCTGCTGCCGTTATCTTCTTAACAAACGTCATTAGAAACTGCAGCAGGCAGCGAAAAAGCAAAAAGGCGCGCCTCGGCAGAAAAATACAACAAAAATCATCGTTGGGGACCTTGCTGTAAAATGTCAAAAATCTTGTTGTTGCCCACAGGTTTTTGTTGTTATTGCAATAATTGCCAAAGTGTGTCGCTTTGTTGTTGCGTAAGGTTTTTAGGGCAACTGGAGGGTGTGGTTCACCGGGGAGCCAATATAATGTACAATGTACGTGCAAACACACACACACACATACAGGCACGCACTCACATGTGTTAGATGAGATTGACACAGTTTTCTGGGTTTTGGGCATCTGCGCCGCTGCGCAAAGCTTTGGCCAACGCTTCGTTACGCGAACTTTCCTGCCGCTGCGTTTTTATGAATGAACGCGCGGCCACAGCAACAACAAGAACGACAGTTGCAGAGCTTTTGCGCCGTGAGAGTCGAGCTGTGATTGCCAGCACTAGCGGCACGCTTTTTGAAATAAAAAGAACACATACTTGAACAATAAATATAGTTTTTATCTACGATATTTCACTATTTTTCACATTGTTTGCAAGCTGCACTTTTTTATTTTCACACATTTGTATTGCGAGTTTTCGCAATATATAAAGTAACGGCATTTATACCAGAAATGTACTAAATATTACCGTTTTTACTATCGATAGTGCGCTTACTGAGGGCTGCACGCGCCTATCGATGTTTGCAGTGCTGCGAAATGCTACTTTTACGCCGATGCCAACACTAAACCCAACAAACTGTGAAAAACAATAACAACTTGTGGCATGCAGAAATAGAAGCCGTCGGCGCCGTAATTCGAATTCACAAAATAAGAATTAAGAATAAAGTAAAACTTTCACGCAATGTTTGACACAGAGGCAACAGACTGTAAATTGCGTGGCTTAACGAGCGTGCAACTCGGACCCGAAACGAAAGGTGAGTGTAATATACAATTTGAACACCAGTAAATAATTCCAAATTCGTTCGTCCCGCCAGAATACAATTTGCTGCGTGCGGACGAAGAGTACCGCAATGGGAACGAGGAGAACTCAATTTATTACCAGGTCAGAGCGCTCTTTCAGTGCGCAGATATGCGGCTTATTAACGAGGCACAGGACCTGGAAAATCAACAGCCCAGCACCGCTGAAATTTTATCAGAAGCCAGCGTCAAGGAAATATCCGACTATAAAACGTGAGTTTGCAGGAAGCCTCAATAAAACTGATGCGTTTACTAACAAACACACGTTGCCCAATATATGCAGCAACAAATTCCTGCAGAACATATTAAAGTACCAACAGAAATTTGAACAGCGCAAGGGCAAGCCGAAGGAGCCGCCCATCGATAGCCTGGATTTTCTCGAGAATGTGGAGGAGCCTGCGGCGGGCTTTGAGCGCCTCAAGGAAGTGTGCCACCAACTGCCCGAGGAGTGGTGTGTGCTGCAGCTCTGCAAGAGCTTCAATGAGAGCACCACTTACTCCACCTTCTGCAAGATTGCCGGCGCTAATGGGGACATTTATGTGTCGCTGCTGCGCCACTGCCGCAGTCCGCAACTGGCTGCCACCTGTCTGCGCTTCAACAGCGATGCTCTGGCCAGCATATTCAAGGAATATGGCACTCTGGTGGAGCGCTTTCGGCGCGTGGTCAGTGTCGACCCGCTGGCGGTGAAAACGCAGGAGGCCAAAGCCAAGTACTGGAAGGAACTGAATGCCTTTGAGGAGTACTTAAAGGTGAGTGACTAAATAGTATATTTATCCAGTGCTCACGCTCTTATTTATACCTTACAGAAGCTGATTGCGGACCTCACCAGCGTATTGACGCCCTATTGCTTCATGTTTCTGGGCAAGCGTTACGCCTGCGCTGCTGTGCAGCAGCAATCAAAGTCCGTCTACGCCCGCGTGGATGAGTTTTGTGCCCAGCACAGCTGGAATAATCATCAGCGCGTACTTCTGTCGCAGGCGGCTTTGCATGCGAATCGCTTGCCACTCGACCAAATTGAACAGTTGGGCTACGCGCTTAGCGGCAACAATAACGAGACTGAAGCGCTGCTCTGCTATCAGCTGCTCAAGAGCTGCGCCAGCGACTGGCGGCAGCTGGAACTGCGTGAACCGTTGGCGGCAAAGCGTTCGCCCGTCATTCTGGTCGTCGATGAGGCAAGCTCAGATTAAAGTTCAGCCAGATTTTATACTCATAATATAGTTTCTTTTAGCGGCTGGATCATATGCACTGGGAGCAGCTGGCACCTATGCAGGAGAGCACTCGGAACAAATCGCTGCACAGTTTGTGGCGCCTGTTCAAGTGCCATAAAGCGAAGATTCAACGTGGCTACTTTACGGTCAACATTAAGCGCGGCATAACCCTCATCAATCCCGATGCAGATCTGGCCAAGTCGGGTCGTCGTCTGCGCAGCTTCCTCGAGTACTGGCTAACGCATTGGCAGCACAAGTTCGAGACGGTGCCCACAGAACAGTTCATGATTGAGCAGGCCTTCAAAGCCGATTGCTTTGTGTAAGTTTACCCCTTCCAGCCAAAGGCTAAAGTTATTAATCCAAAGATTTCTTGCAGCTATGCTGGCCACGGGTCAAGCTTGCAGTATGTTTCCAGTCGCTTGATCTACCGCAATCGCATCAAAGGTGTCGTCTTTCTCTTTGGCTGCGACTCGACGCGTGTGCTAAGCTCGGGCCTGTACAGCGCTCTTTATGGCGCCCAGGATTATTACCATGGCGCCCTGTGTCCCACTGTAGTGGGCACACTGATGCCCGCGCTGGATGGCAACATGGACAACGTGTCCGCCAACGTGCTCAGCCAATGGATCACGCCGGCCAATCCGCAGGTCACACCCTGGACGCATATTGATCGCGCCAACTGGATCTCGCAAGGCACCGTCAAAGGTAACAGTTCGAAGCATGCCCAGATCCTTACTTATTGTATATTTACGGCAGCAGCTCAGAAGGGCAACAGCAATACTCTGGAACAGCAACCGGACTATCAAATGGGCAGCCTAAGCGCAGTTTTGTCAAACGTTCAAATGGGCAAAGTGGAACCCAAAATCTACAATTACTGTGTCTACGTGTGTCGTGGTTTGCCCGCCTGGAATTTGGCCGTGCAAAAGCTGCCTCCAGGGTAGGTGAAACTACTCAAATAATATTTGAACAACCTCACACAGATTAGGTTAAGATAATACAGAAAAAGCATGCAGAAGTTAAAATAATAATGTATACCATATGTGAAAGGGTGAAGGCGACATATATGAGCCTAGAAAGTATATATATTTAATATAGCCGAGTCGACCACAACATGTCCATCTATTTCTTCGTCTGTCGGTCCGTATCCTCGAATGTTCATAAAGGCATTTCCTTGCAGAGTATTTCCTAGTCGTACATTTTCATTTGTTTCATATATATTTGCATGTCAGAAATGAACAAACTTTTAAGACTATGTTCTCTAGTTTTAATAATACGTAGCCCGGGCCAAGTTATCTACTACTCAAGTAGCTTTTTAACACATTATTATTCGTATTCACCCGACCACTTAATTTTACCATGTTCCTACCGAGTTTTGCAATAAAAAAGTGCGTAAAAATATTGCATTAAAAATTCGAACAAAACACACAAAGAATCGCATAAGTATTAAATTACATATAGATTTGGATTTAATTAAAAATTGTGCGCCCTTAAACTTACCTTTCGAGGTGCGAGTGTGTGAAGTTTTATTGAAGTTTCTGTTATTTAAATATTTGTGTCGTTCGGCACTAAAACTGTTTTTATTTGCTTTGTTCTTTAGTTAGATTAAAACATATTATTTTATTTTCTTTGTACAAATTGAAGTTTAGCGTGTTGGAACATTAACCGTTTAGTATTTTATTATTATTTAGAACTGCCATTGGAAACATGCCAGAGTCTTATATATTAATCGCCTGTGCAGAATTTAAAAATTATTTATTAGGTTTAATTATTGTGAGTTGAAGTTGAATAAAAAATTTAAAAGTGAAAAGTGAGGTGCGTTGACAGTTAGATAGAGACTGCTTAGAATCTAAAAGAAATCACACGAAACAATTAGATTTAAATAAATTTCACAATTTGCAAATGTTTAAACATTAAGAAATTTCAAAATGAAGATTATGTAAATCCCAAAACTAACTTACTTTTAAAACTTGTATAAAATATTTGATTCGCAACTTTACAAACAAAGTAGAAATTGTAATTTGCAACATCTAAGAACAGGATAAATTATTAAAAGGCTCTGTTGGAACTTTTTAAAATCAATTTTGTAAGCTCATTTAAGCTGCTGTCACTAGTCTATTTATTATCCAATGCGCTTGGCAGCTCATCCAAAGTGAGCTGCGCCCTTTTAAAGGCTAATGTATAACTACTTAGCTCCACTTTGGACAGAAAACGCCCATCTATTTATTTACTTTACGCGCAACATCGTCGCATTTACTCGTTTCTTTTTTTCTATTTAGGGGTTGTGGTTCTCTTTTGGCCAAGGGCTTTTTGATGCGAAAGAGTTTTTGGCCCTCAACCTCATCATGGAATCTACTTGACCTACTAACTGCCTGTCGCATTATGACACACATTTCATTAATTAGGCGCTGGCCCCGCAAAAACCAAAAAAAAAAAATATATAGAAAAACATAGGAAACAGGCAACTCTTTGGCAACGACCTTCGACCAATGCGGCGTATGCGTAATATTAGCATTTGCTCATCGAATTAGTGTCACATATTTGCATGCTTAACACACAGACACAAACACACACACGCATTCAAATCAAAATCCACACCCAGTGGCAACTAAAAATATACAGCTATGTGTGAATGTATCCCTATTTAGTATATTTAAAGGATGGTCGTCCTTCGTGTTAATGTCTCAATGCCGTGCCCATGAAGCGTTTCAAAGTGTATAAATCATTTTAGCAGCAACGCGCAGCTAAACCTTAGGTGCATGCCACGCCCCCGCACACACGACCTCAAGCCAACTCACACAACCACAAACACATACACACACACACACACACACTTATACTCAGATACAGCTCCTACTCTTGCCCATTTGGCTGCCTGGACTTGTAACATGACAGGCGACAGCTTTAGAAACAGGATATTACATAACAGGCGATGCCTTAACAGAGAGCGATATGTAAATGTATATGTGTATATATTGCTGTTAATTGTGTGTGTGTGTGTGAATGTGTGTGTTATTGTTGTTGTTAAGCTTTATGTTATTGTGCTTGTAAATTGAATTGTATTTGTTTTTCATTTCCTAGTTCCTTGCTTTTGCTTTTCGTTGCCTCATTTTATTTGTTGTTTATACCTTGACACACACACACACACAGTTCACTTACATTTTGGCTTTTTCATTTGCCTATTTTGTTGTACAAAAAATGAATTGAAAATTTTTATAAAAAAAAAAAACTGAAAAAAATTTTTGCAACCTTGAACTAATTTTTTTTGTCTTTGCTTTCCTTTTGTTTTTGTTCTTTTGTTATTGTAAAATATTCATAAAAAATGATTATTTTGCTTATTGTCTTACTTTTGTTTAAATGTTTTAGTTTAATGCAAAATATGTGTTACAAATGTTATTAGATTTTTGTTGTTGTTGTTTGTATTTTGGTTTTTGTTGCTGAAACGCTTTGTTAACTTTGGTTAAAATTCTTGTTGTTGTCTAGTTATTGTTTTCTTTGCTTTTTTGTGTTTGGTTTTTATTTTGTTTAGTGGTTTTTATTGTAAATTATTTGATTTTTTAGCTTTTATAGTGTTTGTAATTTATTGCTGTTAAGTTGGTTGCTTAATCCGCCGCGTTGCACACAACAATTCACTGGCAGAGATAAACTGAGACTAAAACTG
Source organism: Drosophila lacertosa (assembly GCA_004143845.1). Lineage (NCBI taxonomy): Eukaryota > Metazoa > Arthropoda > Insecta > Diptera > Drosophilidae > Drosophila > Drosophila lacertosa. The sequence goes on along the minus strand of SCDZ01000588.1, from coordinate 8,596 downwards.
AGACTAGGGACTGCTCGCTGCTGTGGGTCCTCGCGCCAAGGCAGTTGCATCCTTATGGAGTCTGCCTTAGAGCCGAGCACATCCTCACCGAACGTATTCGTGGCGTGGCGAACCACGCGCCAAAAAGAGAAGCGAACAATGTTGCAAAAATAATGTTGGCAACAACAACAACGATAACAACCCAACGCGGCGGCAACAACAATGAGCACAACAAGCGCAGCAGCAACGCAAAAATTCCAATCCAAAACCGCGACAATAACAGCCGAAGGGATTTTTCGCCCTCGCTTAGAGAGACACTGCATGAGAGAAAGAGCGCAACTTTCACCTCTCGCGTGCGTGTCCTCGCACAATATCCTTACTGTTGTTGCTGCGACCGCCGCTTTGGCCACTATTTCACTTTCACAGTTGCAAGGCGCTGAGCGGCCAACGGGGTTGGAGCCTGGCCGATGTGTTACAATGATTCTGCGTTTTCATGGTGATTGTATTGTTGTTGCCGCCAGGCCCAAAAGCTTCAATATTGTTATTGTGTTCACGCTCAGCACGTGACATGCCAGAGCTTTCTTATCACAGCTCCCCCAGGGGCGTCTGTCCAACCGTGTATGTGTATATGAATGTGTGTGTGCGTGTGTTTGTGTGTAGCATGCTGAGATTTTACGTTCACAGAGAAAAGCTTTTTAAAGGGGGAAACTAAAACTTTAAGCGAAATGAAATGTGCAATCATATTAAGTTTATTAAAAAAAAGAGTTAATGAACGTAGTTTTGTATTATATATTATTTTTGAAAAAGTGGCCCATCCCATGGAAATTGAAATGATACTCTTAAAGAAAATAGCATTTTCAAATTTAATTTAAGTTCAATATTAAGCGTTCAATTCAAAGCAATATATTTGATTTGTACGGTTTTCAAGTACCAAGTAAATGGCCCAAAAAAAAAAAAATTATAAAATCTAGGAATTTTTACTTAAGTCTAATCATTAAATGGCCTTTAGTCAATTATTTTTCATTTTACACAGTAAACTTACATCTAATACTTAGCGAAAAATAGTTGGGGCGCCCATTTTTGTCTGTTTTAACTATTATATTTAGTTTCGCATACGAAAATGACTGCACTTATACGTAGCTGTGGGTTGTACGTGAGGTATTTCTTTGATTTAATGCGTTTTGTACGTTGTTGTTAGGTATTTTACAAGTTTTGAACTTCACAAGTGCCCCTCGTTGCGCTAGGGATCTGATGCTGCTGCTGAGGAAGCTTCAGTTGGCTCATCGCTGGCGATGCTTTTGCTGCGCCTGCTGGTTTGTGTCTGTGATAACAGTAGAGCTTAGTTTAGCACTCACACAGTGGTGTGGTCAACTCGCGTTACTCACCACGGCCGCGCTGCGATTCGGGCAATCGGCATGTAAATGGTCCTCGCTGCGACAGCGATGGCAGCGCTTCGGCTGCGGTCCTAACGCACATTCCGAGGCAATATGATTGGCGAATTCGCCGCAATTGTAGCAGCGCATGCGGCGAGTTTTTCTATTGCTGCAATTGTGTAAATATAGGTTAGGTTAAGTTGGGTTGGGTGTGTGTGTGTGTGTGTTTAAAATTAACTTACATGCGTGGCCGATAGGTGCTGCCGTGACAATCGTCGCCCTGCTTGCCCGAGACACGTGTCGCCTCCAAGCCACGTCCCGTGCGCTGGCATTCGAATTCCACCTCCTCCTGCTCGCCAAGCGAACGAAAGCCGGACATTTGTATGACACTCTGTGTGGCAACATTTATAAGTGAGGATTTGTGTGTGGGTGCATTTGTGTTTAACCGTTACCCACCTGATGCACAAAGACCTCCTGGCCGCCATCGTTGGGCGTTAGAAAGCCCCAGCCCTTGGCCACATTAAACCATTTGCATTTGCCCAGACGCACACAACCGCATTCCTCGCCGGGAGGTCCTGTGAATAAATTTATATATATATAAACATATATGTATTGTAGAGAGCAGAAGCCGCGTTATCCTGAATATCCTGCCTGAGCATTTGCTGCAATTGTTTTGTTATTCAAATGAGCCGCAGACAGCAGCAGCTGAACAACTTTAATGCGTTGCCGTGTCCTTGTCCCATTTGCCGCAAGGCAATGCTCAAGACAACAAACCAAAAACTCCATCACGACAGCAACAACAAAAATTAGAAAACAGGTTTTCTTGTTTTTAATAAGAATATTTTTGAAGACGCTGGCGCGGAATAAAGCGATTGGATTGAATTGAATCGCTTGGGAGCTTGTGTTGTTCCAAATATTTTTGTTGTATGAGTATTCATTTCATTATCTGTGACATGCGTGAGTTTCATCTATAAAACATACACACACACACACACACACACATACACACACTAAACGACACTCTCGTGCGTTTCATTGAGCGCAGCAAGCGTTCATTCATAATTTGGTATTTTGGTTGCGTTCCATTTTCGGCTGCTTATCTTATGGTTGCGTTTGTTTAATAGTATCTCACAGATACACAGATACAACTACGGACTGCGTTCTGCATTCTCGCTAGCCTGATAGCTGCTATATCTGAACTTTTCTTGAGGGTTGTTGCCCGCGGATCTTATCAAATGTTTGCCGTCTTATTGAAACATTTGTTGCTTCGTTGAGAACAACTTTAAAGAAATGATAATTGAAGAGGGTTGTTTGCCAGCTAATGAAAATTAATTCAAAATTATTCCTCAATTCATAATTTCTATTTTAATTATTATTTTTATTCATTAAAAGTTGCAAGCAATCAATTCTAATCTAATAGAATGGCTATTATTATAAATATTTGATTGTTTGTAAGTTATTTATATATACATTAAAATGGGTTTGGTTTTAATTGTATTTGTAAGAGATTTTGAAAATCATGTTTTGATTGCCTGTTTGTAAATATTGAAGTTAAATTTCAACAGATATTGGCAAAATATGTCGCATCTCTTACGAAATCTTCCCACACTTTTACTTTGTAGAGTATCTTAATAAGTTTAAAAATATATATTCAAGATCTTTAGATCTGAAAACTACCACCACATGCCTGAGTGAACGCTCTTTTGGGAAAACTCGTCTATTTCTTTATTAGCGCTTCATTTTCTGGGCAATTCACTCAAGTATAAAAATAAGCGCCAAAAATGCTTACAAAATGTGTAAAACGAAAACTTGTTTTGTAACTAGAAGAAAAAAAAAAAAACGAACTTGTAAATTGGAACTTAAAACAAATTGTTGTTTAAATATTCATTCAAGCAAAAGGCCTAAGCTGGAGAAAGATATCGCAGATATACATAGTTGGCTATAGGAAATATATTTGGCTATAGAGTTTGTAGGTCAGAGGGCGGTTTCTGCACATTTCCCGATGCAGCGGAGGGTGCGGGATTTGGGCTGCAGGCTGCTGATATAGGGTGGGGAGTGATAGTGTTTCGATTTGCAATCGTTTGAGGGTTGACAAACGTTTGGCTGTATATAAAATGCATGGGCACATATATATAAAAAAAAGGTTGCCAATAAAAAAGTCGAATGCCAAAAGCAAAACAGAAATGCGGAAAACAAATATAAAGAACTGCGCAGTACATAACGAGGCAAAACAAAACAGCGATCGCTGTGGCCAATCAGCGTTGAGTTTGATAAGATTTCGTTTTTTGTAGAGCAGAGCAGAGCCACATAAACAAAAGTGAAACTAGTTTTGTTTTGGCTTCTCTGTTTTGGATACGCTTTGTTTGCTTCGAGAGGCTGTGCTACTTAAGCAAGTGAGAGCAAGAGGGGGGGACAGGGAGAAGCAGGGGGAAATACCTGGCGCTGTGCTTGGCGAGGAGCTGTTCCTGGCGCCTTCAGCTGCTGCGTCACTGTTAAAATTGGGATTTTCCATGCTGATATGTTAGAGTTGAGTTGCGTTTGTTTCTTAGTATTGCTTATGAGTGTGCGTCAATTGCTGCATGTTCCTGCTGCCCACACTATTCGACACATACACCACGCACACCAATATGCATATGCAATTGCAGCGACACAGATACAGATACACACACACAAGCGCGACGACAACGAAATGTTGTGGAAACGAAACTCGGAACACGAAACTCAATTGAAAAACGCTGCCGCTGCGCACGACGCACTTCGTCACACTGAACTGCGAGTTGCGTTTTACTATTTCTAGGAAGGCCACAGTGCCTGAAACAAACACACACACACACACACATGCACACAAACGCACGCACATATACGGCGCACAAGAGACAGCCCGAAATTGTAGCTGTATCTTCAAAAACAATATTCAAACACGGCCACGAGGCGCCCGCGGTGCGTGTGCGAGTGGGACAGCAATAGCCAAGTGCGTGTGTGGAAAAACATTTGAGTCGAGTCGCGTGGTGAGCATTAAACGTAACAAACGTAAATGTATCTGACAGATACTTTACGTAGCGATCGCAAAGACAGCGAGAGAATCAACTAGTGTGAGAGAGGGAGAGAGAGAGTAATTTAATTTGTGCTGGTTTTTGTTATAATTCATCTGCGTTTTTAGATAAATACTTGGAACTCTACGCACGATGTGTGCATGAAACGTATCTGTAGATCAATTTGTTATACAGGACGGCACACTGTTATACTTTGCGACTGTTATACATCTCTGCTTTCTGATAGGTTAGCCACGATCTTTGAGGGTATAAAAAAATCGCAGAAATTTCATTGGTGCCACAAAAAAGTGCATAAAAAACTGCACACACCAACCAACACACACAAAGGCACACACGCTGGCACATTGGTCGCTTGCCACCCCAAAAAGGACTATTTGCAGATTATGCACACAAATTGCTAATGTCGCGTGGCAACGCATTTTTACCCTCATGTGGCAATGCAAGCCAGCATTGTGCAGCATTTTGCGAATGTCTTTTCAGGCCATGTATGCAATTTATCATGGCACGTGCCTTGCTCGCTCGCTCTTGCCGCTATGTGGCATGCCGAATCGCCGCCCAATGCCACAAAATGCTCGATGACAGCATACCAAAGGGCGGGTGCGGAGCCGACGAGGGTGAGACTGTATATAGTGTGTATATAGGCCAGATTTACGAGCTGTGGGTCGGACTGCGAATAAATGTTATATACTTTTTGTTTGTGTGCGTTGGGAATGTGGTAGTAAAGTGCTTGAAATAGAGTTTTCTATTTAATAGTATTTAAATTTTAACTAATATGTATTGGAAATTTATTTCAAATTTTGTCTAAAGAGAGGCTTGACATTCATGAGGCAATCACTCAAAGCTGGGCACTGCACAAATATGACAGACAGTCTAAGAAACAATACAATGTATTGATATTGAAATCAAGTATAAACCTTAGTTTAAGCTTATATATGTAAGTGTTTTCTAACGCATTAACTTTAACGAATTTAACATTTCTCAAATTTCTTATCTCTTATCTTCATTATTTTCCATTCACAATTCGCACATAAAGAAAATTTTATATACTTTTTGTCGGTAAGCGGTACACATGTGTTAGCAAAGTGTTTTAAAATAATCGAGTTTTAATTTATGGTTTAAGTATGCTATATGGAATTCATGTTATATTTTAAATTAATGTTAGTGTAAAGAAAAGCTTGTCGTTCATTAAACAATGCCTTGAAATTGTTAGTATATAGCAATATGATCTAATTCTAAAGCATAAACCTTAAAGAATTTCACATTTCTGGTATTCTTTATGCCCTATCTCCATTAATGTATCCTCTCAGTTCGCACATGAAGAAAACATATGCGTTTTTTATGAAGCCCAAAAAGGACTCTGGCCTCAACTGGCTGCTGTGAGGTCAGGCACGGGTCAGTTTGATTTTTATCTTTAATAAATGCATGCAAGGCAAACAAACAGCACCAACAAAAACAACAACAACAACAATACAAAACAAAATCAGAGTAGCAAAAATAAAATAACCGTTGGCTCAAAGGGGCCTGTGTAATCAATATTTTGCCGACAGCAAAGTCCTTTGGCTTGTACGCGAGATTGTGTGTGTGTGTGTGTGTGTCCAAAAGACTGGACGCCTCGGGCACAATGGTTGAAATGGAAAGTGCCCATTAGGGGATACGAAGCACTCACATGCGCATAATTGGAACAGGATTAACAAGGCAGCCGCACATCATGAATGCAATTGCAGGACGTACAAACGCCGCGCGGCGGTTCCATTGTCCGGCTTTTGGGTCCGCCTGATCGGACATGCACTTCCGGACATGCATTCCACACTCACTCATATATACACAAAGAGCACGCGTTCACAATGGCCTGAAAATAATCCGCTTTAAGTCTATAAAAACGTTGCCAAACAAAAATGTGGAAAATTCGGGCTGAAAAGTCTATGCAAAATCAGCAGCAATCAGAAAATACACAGAATGCTGCAAGTTGCATGCAAAGTGGTTGCAACTGGAGCGAAGTAGGGGAGGCAATGCTGCCCCGTTGCCCCGTTTGACCCTCGCGGCACCTCGTCCCGTTGCTGTGTGTGATTATCGCCAATCTCTTTCATTTTTTTTTTGCATTATTTTTCCTTTTTTGTTGCTGGTGTCCTTTTTTATGCGAGAGTGCACACAATTTGCATGTTCAGCAGGAGGCCTGCTTATTATTACAGTCCACAATAACTATTGAAGTATCCCACTTTTACTCTTGATTGACATGTGATTGATGTTTCCATTTTGCAGTGACAGCGCTTCGACCTACGGAAAACGGATGTCAAAGGACTTGCTATGACTGCTATTGATTATAAGACTGTTAGCTTAATCTAAAATCTAAAGCAAGTTTGTATTGAGGCCAACTAAATAAATGATTTAATACGTAGTGTGTTCATGGATTGAGTAAAGTGTGTTTGCTTAAGCTCTAAAAAAGCACACAAAAGTCAAAGGAGTTCTGAATGCCAAAGGCACCTCATCTTTAACCAATATCATATATACATACATATATATTATAAAATGTTTGCTTAAAGAGTTTGATAGATAATAGATGAAAGAAAGCGAGCTACGTCTAACAAATACTTATATGTGCATCACTGTTTTTCAAACAACAGACAAATAAGGGCTCACATTATTTCAATGTATATACATATAAGGTTTTAATCGATTGCGGGTATCAAAATTAGTATAAAAATCAACTTTAAAAGTTGTTTTGAGGGGGTAAATTTTTTGGTCAAAAATCATGCTAAAATTGGGAAAAAAAATAGCATGTAAGGTTCCCAAATCTATATAAGGTGTATCTCTCAGACTTTTAACCCCAATAACTTTGCCAAAACTGAACCGATTTTTATGTTTCATGCCATTTTGATCATATTTTGGTTCCCTTTCTTGGTTCTACATCTAAAGTTTCCTTAATTTTTATATTTTAATTTTTTTCGTCTTTTTTCCGAAAATCACTGTACTCCCCCCTTATGAATTTTCGAAAAATTTTTTTTTTTTAATCGATTGCGGGTATCAAAATTAGTATAAAAATCAACTTTAAAAGTTGTTTTGAGGGGGTAAATTTTTTGGTCAAAAATCATGCTAAAATTGGGGAAAAAAATAGCATGTAAGATTCCCAAATCTATATAAGGTGTATCTCCCAGTCTTTGAACACCAATAACTTTGCCAAAACTAAACCGATTTTTATGTTTCATGCCATTTTGATCATAACGTGTCATTTTTTATTATATCATTTTAAGTATTGTTTTATAGGTTACCGAAAAATTGTTCGCACGTTGTTTTCTATTCTAAATTCATGCAAGATATTCAGCTATATACCTAGATGCAATTGATTTATAATATACATGTTTTAATTTGCCTGACATATCACAACTAAAAGTATGTACTCCTAAAAGTATGCTTTACTAAAAAAACGTAGGCGTTTTTAGTTGAGCGATCTTAATGGCTTAAAAAGGATTCTTATTCGAAACATTTTGGTCAAACCTTTTCCAATCATTATTCAGCATATTCCCACCACTTAATTTTACTTCTTTTGATATCGTTTGGTTTGATTATCCAATTTTTCATATTTTATGAAAAAACAATGCTTTTTATTTTTAAGTATGAAATATTTTGTTTTTATTTATGTCTTTTCATCGTACTTGTATTAATTGTGGTTTTCATTTAGAGATATTTTAGAGATATTTTATATAATTAATAGGAATTTAAGTTGCGTTCAAATAATTTCATAATTTTCATTCATTTTTATTTAAGATTTACGCATATAATTCGCATATGTGTATATAGTCAATTATGGATTCATATTTGCTTTAATATTTTTCGATTTTCTTTTGTTTTGTTATTGTGGCATAAAAGGTGAATGACAGAGACATATCGCTAACATTTTTAAATGGATTCAACAAAATACGTTCACTAATTTAAGGTTTTAATTGCAATTTTTTTTGTTAATAATGATTGCAAATGAAATTCGCTGCGTTTTTAATTGTGTATGAGAACCAATTTTGTACATTTGTGGATACAAAAACAATTTGCAATTAAATATCTGTATATATGTATATAGTATTTTTGTATATATATATATATATATATATATATATATATATATACATATATATATATATATAAATATATAAATATATATGTATATATATGTATATATATGTATATATATATATATATATA